>CAIGQW010005009.1:1370425-1381623 GCA_903798125.1 Danio choprae | reverse complement strand
GGCGAACGTGCTACCCACTGCGCCACCGTGAGGCCCATAAGCTTGATATGAACTAAAAAAAGAAGATAATCTGCAGTCTCTGTATTATTGTCAATGCAAAACCATGCAATTTGAGCTACATTACATATTCGCCTAAAAGCTTTGTGCAAACTGCTATCTTCCCACCAGGGGTTCATGAACATTCCTGTTTGCTATTGCCTAAGATGTAGATACTGTGAGCTTATCCTGACTTCATGTGTAAATAACTCCCTGTTTGTTCACAGGCGCTCCCGCTAGTTAATATTCCATGTGCTGCGCATTGAAATTCGCCATTCTCCCCATCGTCATCTTTTTTTCAGCGAGCTGCTTGCGCACAGAAACTCGTGGCTCTCATTAAGCGCTGAAAGAGAGCTTCATTGCTGCTGACTGCAGTCATCTCTGCACATTCACAATTTCACAAACAGACCCAACACGGAATGCAAAGGCCAAGGCGAACTGCTCAAAGGCCTTGAGTGAGATTCCAGACGATTTTGGTGAATATAATGCGTGAATAGCCAGCTGAAATATAATTAATATGAGAAACTCATCCATCATTGATACAGAGCTATATATGACAGAGGTGTTTCGCAGAGACAGATTGCCAGAAATGTGCATAATTGAATGAAAACAAGGTGTAAAACACCTCAGATGAGGTTAGAATGCCATTTCATTTCAATATATATATATATATATTTATACCCAGGTAAATACTGTTTTTGAACCATAATATAGTATAATATCCATAATATATCAAATAGTATTTATTTACTTTATAAAATGTTTTAATTTATTTAAATTAGTTTAATTTGAATTCTATATATTATTGTATTTATTTACTTTTTAAAATTATTTTTTACTTTATTTTATTTACTTTGTTATTTACTACAGCATAACTGTAGAATTAACTATTGTAATCTGATCAACAGCCTCACGGTGGCGCAAGGGGTAGCACGATTGCCTCACAGCAAGAAGGTCGCTGGTTCGAGCCACGGCTGAGTCAGTTGGCATTTCTGTGTGGAGTTTGCATGTTCTCCCCGTGTTGGCGTGGGTTTCCTCCGGGTGCTCCGGTTTCCCCCACAGTCCAAAGACATGGGGTACAGGTGAATTGGGTAAGCTAAATTGTCCGTAGTGTATGTGTGTGAATGAGTGTGTGTGGATGTTTCCTAGTGATGGGTTGCAGCTGGAAGGGCATCCGCTGCGTAAAACATATGCTGGATAAGTTGGCGGGTCATTCCGCTGTGGCGACCCCAGATTAATAAAGGGACTAAGCCGAAAAGAAAATGAATGAATGAATCTGATCAACTGTAATAAATAGTGTATAATTTTATTTTTTTACTACAGTACATGGTAATATGTTTATATTAGCATCGTTTTAAAAGAGAGGTTAATACATACATATTCCATACAAATAAAGAAAGAAATAATTGTTTGTGATAAATTTGTACAGTACATAATAATTTGATACAATAGTTGTAAATAATACATTACCCTGGATGTATTATTTAAAGACCATGTGGCTTTCAGGATTAAATGAAGATTTTGATCTGTCTTGTTTTTGGCAATTAAACTTTTTTTGGTTATTTTTTTAATAATTACTATTAATATGTTCGTGTGTATAATTGTTTATGTTCTGTAACCTGTTTGTATATTTTTAAGGTATATTACTATAATATCTGTGTGACATTAAGATCTATGTTGATCCTGGAACATAATTTTTGTTGGAAAATGTAATCCATACCTATTCCTTATTCCTAAACCCAACCATAACTGTAAACTATTCCCAAAATCAGAGGGGAATAATAGTTGGATAACAATCATGTAGATGTGCATAAACCTAACCATAAGCCTAAACTTAATGATAAACGTATCCCTTAATTCTGGTTGGCTGATTGGAATGCTGTTCCAGGATCAACATAGATATTAATCCAGGAACATGTCCTACTTGGTGAAATCAGGTTGGCGATCGGTGTGATATGTTGTTATACATATTGTTTTTCTCTTCTCTTTTCCTGATGTATGACATTTTGAATTTAATTGAAACCAATGAGATCAACAAGACCTGTTACTACCTGTTAGCAAAGAGTTAAAGAATCATTAGACTGACGAAGGTACATAGCCAAATAGTTTGAGTGTTGAAAGTACATCAACATACTGAAATAAAAGTATCAGAAACTTCCGCTTCACGCTGACTTTAAAATATGTGACCTGTTAGCCAATCATAGCAGTTGGCGTTAACTTCAGCTAATAGTCTGCCACACCTATTCTTAGGTGGGTTCAAATAAGTGTGTTCAAACTATACAGAAAATATCTCGTTTCCAGAATTATTATGGTTTTTGATGGGAAAATGTTGATAACATTATAAGAGGACATTAGAGAACAGCTCAAAGATAAATACAATCCCTTTAAGGTGACCTAAAATAAAGTGTGCCCAATTAGTGTACCTATCAACTAGTTGAAGATGTAGCTTTGTGCACATCTAGTTAAGGTTAATACAAAAGTTAGTTTGGGCTGCTTTAGAGTCAATAACTTTTTAAAAGTTTCAAAAATTCTACCATCATGTGTGGGCGAACCTCTCCCTTTCTGTCCGATTCATCATCCATTCCCCTGGGGATTTACTGGTCCATTCATATTTGTTCATTTAATGGAGCGATTCCTCTTTCCTGCAGCATATGTTCAGGAAAGTGAGGGTCAATTTATGAGACTGACACTGACAGATTCCTCAATACTAAAGGCCAGAATTTACAGCACGTCTAAAATCAAGCCTCTACCTGACTATTCAGTCGTCTTTATTGGCCGGCGCTTTTAAAGTGCCAGCATTGCTCACTGTGACCTCCAGCAGCTCAGCGCTGGAGCTTTAACTTGTGCCTTCACAAGAATTATTGCATTTTGTAACAGTAAAGAAAGACTAAGGTCACATTGTCTGCAGAAATTGTATTCCAGCTCCGTTATGTCATCGCAAATCGATGATAAAATAAATAAAAATATACTGTGGTAACAATACACTGAGCGTTTTACTATAGACAGTTTATAGGTTTATTAATTCACATTAATGAGTACACCACCTTTGGAACACTAGGAGTCGGGTGACAACGTAGGTGAGGGTCCAAACACAGTTAATATAATAGCTTAGTCAGGCTGGCAATGGTCACAGGGGGTAATCCAATAAACATAGCCATGGTCACAGACGAAAGGTCGGTGTAGGAGACAAACAGCATAAACAATAACAGCGATCAAAAAACACACAAGAACAAGGCAAGGAAACCGCATAGAAATGTTACAGGAAACAAGACTCAGCAAAGTGTGTGGGAATGTGAGCTGTATAAATAGTCTTTGATCAGCTACCAGCTGTGTGTGTGTCATCATTGAAGATCCGGAAACAGGAGTGTGTGAGGTGCATGCTGGGATATATAGTTCATAAAGGGACAGAATTGTAGTCCAGGTGATGGTGCATGTTTACCAGCGATCTGCAAGCCTGGATCGCTGGTGATCGTTACACCCTTTTAAAAATGAATATTTTTATACATTTCTCAATGAATATAACCAATCGTTTTTTGGCTTTAAACAGTTATATCCATTAAAAAAGTCACCTAACATCTTTAGGAATAGACAGGTTATACATTTAAATTTAAACTAAATATTGCAAAATAAATTACAAGCTACAAATGTTCAGCTAAATTTAATACTTTTCATGTTTCTCCTGATTTTTCCTATTTATACAATTTTACATATTAATTTGGGTGTACTAATGTTTAGACTGTGATCTAAAATTGTTTTTGGTTAAATTAATTCCAGTTTTGGATTTGGTACTGAATAATCTAATATATATGAACAAAAATATTATTCTAAAACATCCTATAGAAAATATACATTTAAAAGAGAGATCTGTGAGGGGTGTTCTCATTTATTTTAAGCACTGTATACATTTATTTTTCTACAATTCCTACTTAGAGATGCTTGTTTTCTAGTCTATATATCTAAAAATACTTAAATGAAGAAGTATTTTCTCACATAAGTAAAAAAAAAACACTGGTTTTGTTTTCAGAGAAAAACCAAGTCAATATTAAGCATTTTTTTTTCATAGCCCTAGGTAAATAATTTGTCAGTGGCATAAGCAACACACACACACACACACACACATTTATTTATTTATTATTATTATTATTATTTTGCTTACCCCACCCCCGGCTGGGTCAGTTGGCGTTTCTGTGTGGAGTTTGCATGTTCTCCCCGTGTTTGCGTGGGTTTCCTCCGGGTGCTCCGGTTTCCCCCACAAGTCCAAAGACATGCAGTATAGGTGAATTGGGTAAGCTAAAATTGTCCGTAGTCTATGAGTGTGAATGAGTGTGTGTGGATGTTTCCCAGTGATGGGTTGCAGCTGGAAGGGCATCCGCTGCGTAAAACATATGCTGGATAAGTTGGCGGTTTATTCCCCTGTGGCAACCCCAGATTAATAAAGGGACTAAGCCGAAAAGAAAATGAATGAATAAATGCTTACCCCACTGGCAGAAAACAAGACAATATTTTGCACCCGTCTTGAACATCCTTCTTGAATTGAGAATTTTTAGATATCTGGACCATAAACAAGGCAAAAGAGTAAGAAAATGTTGCAGTGTACTCCTTCCAATTTGTTATATTTACTAGCACTTAGGGCTGCACAATATATCGTTTCAGCATCGATATCGCAATGTGATCATTCGCAATAGTCACATCGCAGGATTTACAATGCTGAGTCCATATTATAATTTATCATTTGCATGTGTTTTTGAGGCCTGTGTAATATTATTAACTTTAATAACAATAAATTTGATTGAATTATTACATTTTTTATCATCCAGTTACTGTACCTGTATACTGTTAGATGGGAAAACGATGAAACACTTTGTTTGTTTCAATTGTAACTTTTTCTTTATCATTTTTATCTTCGCTTTTGATTTGTTAATTAGATTTTATGCAGATACCCTCCCTTACAGAATCATCCCAATCAATATAAAAGGATAAATTCATTCCAAGTACAGCTATTGAAGTCACCTGGTGGAATTGTATAAATCGCAATATATATTCGCAGAATAACAAAACATCACAATGCTAGATTTTTCCAATATCGCAGCCCTACCAGCAATTTAAGAATGAAAATAGTCTTCAGTAAATCCCACACCATTTTTTTTTTGTTTTCAGCGTACAACTGTTCAACCTCACAACCACATACACATTCGTGTTACTCAGCGCTGAGGTAATGTGTACTTTGTTCAGCTCAAAAGATTGTGCGGCTTCCAGAAAGCTTTTAAAACTGCTTGTCATTCTGTGACAAAGAAAAAGCCAAAAGGAATTGTTCCAATGCCATCTGCTCTCGAGTTGAGGAATATCAGGGCCATTTCAGAGACTGAAAAAAATTCTGCCAAGCGTAAAAATGACTCACTGGAAGTGCTCAAGCTGTTCACAAAAAAAATAATAAATAAATAAAAAACATCCTGGCTTTTGGTCTACGTTTGACCCTCTGTGGAACAGCTTTCCAATTCTGTCAGCAATACAGTACCTGTGTTTAAAAAAAGTAACACTTTCAGGATTATTACCATTATTACACACCATTAACTACTTATTACCTTTCTGTTATTCAGCAATTAACTGCTATTTGTTAGCACTTATAAGGTATGATCTTATGTTACATACTGTATAAAAATGTCTGTAGCATGAGAACCAGCACCAGTGTGGTGGAAAATGGTATTAATGCATTAAACTATTTTGTCTTTTTTGGTCTAAGAGAGAACAAGCATGAAAACAAATATTTCAGAGAATCCCCAATCCACATAAACTATTCAGGCTAACAAAAAACACTCCCTAGTTTTTGATGGCTGGTTCAAAGCCCATTACATCTCGTTTGAAAAGTTACCAATGGGAGAAGTTCTTTAGAGAGCCTAAGATGATTGTGTGGCAGCCATCATCTCCTGCTTCCCAGAATCCCTGACAGAATACTCAATAAACAGTTCTGCTTTTCAGGGACTAAAGCAGCAGAGGGCCAGAAGTTAAATTCAATGCATGTCAATAAGATAAAAAATAAATAAATAAATAAATAAATAAATAAATAAATAAATAAAATAAAAATATTTAGTGCTATTCGCTAATCTGAAATCTCATTTGGAATTAAATGTGAATGTAATTTTTTTCTCTATATTTCCATCAATTATTTTACCGTTTATGATAATATCACATTCTTAAAGGTAATAGTTTGATACATTTTTCCATGTATCATGTTGTCTGGCTACAGTTTCTCTACATTAGTGTACCCCTAAAGGGATTTTGGCATATCCTATATATTAATGATCCCAAACAAGATGTCACAGTAGGTGTTATGTTCTGATTTGTGTTTTATCAGTGGCCTTTGCTCAAATAAGAGGAAACAATGGTGATTGAGGCTCAGAGTATGACATTTCCATATGCTGAACTCTTATTATTTAACTATTCTTAGGTATATACACTGTAAAAAAAAAATTTACATCTGTAAATGAACAATTTTCCATATTTCTTTTATTCATGTTTTATTATTATTATTATTATTATTATTATTATTATTATTATTATTATTATTATTAATAATAATTTATTTATGCTTTTTAATTGCATTGTGGGACCCTGATCTTTCCTTTTCCAACTTTTGATGTTGAAGTTTGAAAAACTGACTTTTATTGACTTTTTTAGTTTGATGTGATATATTGCCTAGTTTGGTGTTGTAAATTCCGATACAAAAACCTGCTAATAAACTTTTTTCTGTTATTTTACAGACATACTTCTCAATATATGATTTTATTATACAACATATTGTTTCAAACCACTAAAGCATTAGCGATAGTCACATGGATAAAATAAACAGTTGAATTTTGATCATCAAATGTCGACAGAGCAGAGGTCAACATCCCATATTATAATTCACAACTGTAAATAAACAAAAAAAAACTGTAAATCATGAAATAAAGAACCTGTTAATTAACGCATATTTTGTACAGTATACAGTTTCTATTCTATGACACCTTTAAGCGAAAGAATATGAAAACTCTCTAATTTTCCCAACATAATACCCTCAAATCCCAGTTAATTATTGCTTAATTCCTCTTCAATAACCGATTTATATGCCCAGATGCATTAATCAATCACTTAAGTGCTAATTATTACCAGTAATTTCTCTTCAGCTGTTACATACACTGCTACAAAGAGGGGGAAAAAGTGTACCGCCTGCCTTTTATCACTTTGTTAGATAATTACAAGCCTGTAATGCTCAATTAAACGAGACAGAGCACTGATAGACATGCCAGCGGAAACTTTTTTGCCACCACGCCCACCTCACAAGAGCAATTAGCACTATTGTTCAATGCGGCGGTGGGTGGATTTTTGTGGTCGGATTGCTCTGAGTTTAAGACTGGATATTTTTTTCGATTAAAGCATGATGGTTTTAGCACAAAAACCTGGTGCGGATCAGACCCCATGTTCCCTCGCGTCTGCTTACCAAGGGCTGCAATCTGGCAACCAAGAAACTGTCAGCGAGGTCAGGCAAGAATATCTGAGCACACCTGCCAACACAGATGTGGATTAACAAACAGTTGTATTCTGAATTTGCGCTATCATACGCTGGTGTTCTGACGATTTGTCCTACCTTGTCAGATTATCCGACCTCACATTCAAAAAGTAGGTAGCACATTTTGATGACGCAATATGCTACCCATCAGATTTTGCTACCAGTGTAAATGTTACTGTGGAGTAGTGTGATATGAAGCTGTAATATCGCCCTAACCTACGTAATCCCTTACCCCAACCTCAGAACCATTCAAATACAGTGTTGGTATCATAATCTGATGGGTAGGATAAAATGTCAGGACACCGGCAAGAGTGACTGCAGTATTGAGGCCAATAAATAAAAGATCAAAGAGAGATGACATTTCTTATTTAGTAAAATCAGCGTAACATCTGATTTCCTGAAGCGTTTCGCTGAAGCCGAAGTTTAATTATATGAATCTCAAATTCCCTGCGCTACAAGGATTTCCTGGGAAAGAGAATAGCGATATAGATATTATATGGGGCATGTCTTTTAGAATTGATCGTAAAACAGTGCTCAATCAAAACGCCCTTGAGAAGGTGAACAAGTCAGATGTTTTTAATGCTTCCTCCGTGGCTCTCTCAGTATCTGTCTGTCTATCGGAACACATGCATGAGCAAACATGACATTTATCATGTTAGCTTCGCTGTGTACGGTCCTAATGCGTGTGCGCATGTGTGTCTGTGATTTATAGATATGTCATCTAAATGTCTGTTATCTTCTGGTAAATACTGTCAAACATGTATTAGTGAATGTTGACATATAAAATAACATTTACAGTTAAAAATACTATTGATTGCAAAAAAGAAAAGGGTTGGATAATGTGTTCTAAAAATAAAAAGCTGTTTTAGATATATTATACCTAAAACTATTTTAACGGTGCATCTCACTGAGTTCAGTCAGTGCAGATTCAGCCCTATGATTATGCTAATGGAGAAATAATAGCATGGATATCACAAAATCATGTGGGGAAATAAAGGGGAACAGCCTAATTTTATGTCTACATTTCGTTACTTATATTTTACAAAACATTATGATGTTATTCAGCTACTGTCTAGCAGTTATTTAGTTACAAATTAAAATTGCATGGATTTGTAAGGCACATATGGATATGTATAATTTGAAATATAAGAATATATTATCCTTAATGGCCTCACGGTGGCACAGTGGATAGCACGTTCGCCTCACAGCAAGAAGGTCGCTGGTTCGAGCCTCGGCTGGGTCAGTTGGCGTTTCTGTGTGGAGTTTGCATGTTCTCCCCGTGTTGGCATGGGTTTCCTCCGGGTGCTCCGGTTTCCCCCACAAGTCCAAAGACATGCAGTATAGGCAAATTGGGTAAGCTAAATTGTCCGTAGTGTATGAGTGTGAATGGGTGTGTATGGATGTTTCCCAGAGATGGGTTGCAGCTGGAAGGGCATCCGCTGCGTAAAACATATGCTGAATAAGTTGGCGGTTCATTCCGCTGTGGTGACCCCAGATTAATAAAGGGACTAAGCCGAAATGAGAATGAATGAATGAATTATCCTTAATGTAAACTTAATTAGAACCAAAATATAGAGGCAATATTGATTTAAAATACTTTTAAACGCTAAGGTCATTTAACTACAATCAATCAATACAGAATTTTACCTATCCCTGAGAGCTACAATAATCAAATTTGAGTAATGATACTGTAACAGAAGGGAAGCTGGACACCTGAATTGAGGATCTCATGAGAAGTTTAATAATCAAGAGTAGACAGGCAGGCAATGGTCAAACAGGAGCATAAAGGTAATCCAAGATCATAGTCAAAAACAGGCAAAAGGTCAGTACAGGCGGCAAAGAATCAATAATGAAAAAACAAGGCAAGGATCTAAACACAGAATGACTAGACAGGATTAACACTTTGTAATGCTACAGCTTAACAAGACTCAGCAAAGTTTGTGTGAAAGTGTAGTGTATATATAGTCCAGGTAGTCAATGAAGATGAGTTTCAGCTGTGTGTGTGTGTGTGTGTATGAGTGTACGGATGACTGTCAGCTGTGGCAGGAGTGATTGGAGCAATGACTTCTAGGATTTGTAGTTCCTAGTGGCAGAATTGTAGTTCTCCAGCAATCTGCAACTGCTAGATTGCTGGTGATCATAACAGATACATATATAGAAAGCCTATTAATGAAGCAATACTATTTTTTATAATACGAATCATAGTGCCAAAGTATAACAACATGAGAATAATAAAGATATTTTTATGGGGACTAAACTGTAATAATTTATTTTTTAATTAATTATTATCTCAATAAATGCTTATTCTTGTTCTAAATATGTATAGCTATATGTACACAGTTGAAGTCAGAATTATTAGCTCTCGTGTAAGTATCCAAAATTCCTTGCTCTGTTAAACATTATTTGGGTAATATTTGAAAAGGAAAAAATTCACATGAGGGCTAATAATCTTGACTTCAACTGTACATATGATTGAAACATCATTATAATTTATAGCTGTATTATCATTTTATTGTTTCACTTCACCCACAAGTCCTTCTCAGTCATATTCAACATGACACACAGTAACACTGAGACTCATTAGCTCCAGAACTATATGTAATATATGCTAAAATTATGCCATGGAGCTTGCGGGGGTTGACTCTAACATGAGGTGAGTAAACAGTATGTATACTTGAGCACTAATTAATAATCATTTCCATATGCAAATACATTTTTTCCATCATTTCCATATGTAAATAACCGCATGTGCTCTTGATCTCTGAGGTATATGTGCATCTTGCGTGGATAAACTGAGCTCCCTCCGTCTGACTTACTCAGACATATGTTTGCCCATAATTACTTAAATGCAACTGAAATCAATGACTTGGTTCTGTTCAGTAAATGCCAATAAATTATATGTGTTACACTGTTCAGTGAACCTTGAAGTAGTTTCCATTACTCTTTTTCTTTTACACTTCCACATGAAAGCAATAATCTCCAAATGAATTTGTTGTATTACTAAATAATACGGTAAAATGAGCCCATTTGGTTGACTTTCTTGTATTGACAAGTCATTTTTGCATTCAAGCTTAAAAGTGCAAATGTTTGAGGACAGAATAAACACACTGAAGATGTATTTTTGAATTAGTCTATTAACTTCAGCTGATCCTGCTCTTTAAAGCTCATTTTATACACTGGTCGCGTCTCTTAAATGTCTGAGATGATCTAAATAACTGATCTTTCTTACACATTAAAATCACTCTGTGGCTTTTATGACAGCTTAAGTATGACAAGCTTACTAGTTATTCATTTGACTGGCATTTAATTACCCTACGTTTTTTTTCCCTCACACCTTATAACTTAGCAGGCGATTCAGCAGAACTTAAAAGGAGCTTCACCTTCACTTTTTTCAAAGCCTATATGATTTTCTTTCTCACATGAATCTTGCATGAATTTTTCTATTGCAAAGGCCTTACAGTAAGTATAAAAGGACTTCAGTATCATGACACGTTATTTCCAGGGGTGAAACGGAGCTAGTTACTAATACCTCTTTTTCCTATGTTTATTTGTATTATTATTATTATTACAAAAAAAATAATATATATATATATATATATAAATAATATATATATAT
>CAIGQW010005009.1:1357075-1370025 GCA_903798125.1 Danio choprae | reverse complement strand
ACATACATACATACATACATACATACATACATGCATACATGCATACATGCATACATACACACACACAGTATATTTCATGGTACTGAGCCTTTAACAGAAGATGCAGAATAAGATGCAGATTAAGAATAATAATACTATGTACTAATGAATATTTTTCTTTCATAAGTATGCATTAAATTGGTAAAAATAATATTTGTATTATAATTTCAAATAATTAACAATATAATATGCATATAAACTTTATATTGGAAGATTAAAAAGGTTCACTAAGCTTTCCAAATAATTATAATAAATATAATAAATAAATGTAAACTTTCTATTGGAAGACTATTTAAAAAAAAAGGCTCATTAATCTTTTCAAATAATAATAATAATAATAATAATAATAATACAAAACATTTCACCACAGTTTTACTGTTTTTCTTTATTTACAATAAGATAAATGTAGCTTTGATGAGCATATGATGATCTTTCAAAAAAACAAATAAAAAAAATACTTCCAATCTTCTCAACGTGTCTCAAATATCACATGATCTCAACAGTCAACACTTTCTGTACCCATCAATAACCTTCTCTGTTACACTACTCCACAGACTAGCCCAGTCTAAATCAGGTTATTTCTCAGCTTACTGTAGAGTAATTAATTCTTGTGTGAACAGCAGGACTGACGCTTCCATAGAGCAGAAGTAAGAGCAGGCCATCTGTCTGAGTCCAGTGACACTTAGACAAAGCCAACTTGCTGAATGAAATGCCATGTACTACATTATCATCTGCCCTGACTGACCCTTGACAAACCACGAGACCACCAAGAGCTTTCTTTTTTTAAAGGCGCTATATACTGCATTGGTTTAATAAGTTAAATTGTTCTCTGATATCTACATAGTAGGTTCATGGCATCGGCAAGTTAAGATAAAGGCTATATTATAATTAAACTTGACAAAAAAAGAGTGATAGAGATGTATCGCATTGCATTTTGAAGCTATATTGTCAAAGAAAACAACCAGGACTTGGTATCAACCTCTACATAAACAGATGACAGTTGAGCTGAGTGATTTGACATGATTCAGCAGTCTACATGTGTTGAATCATACGCTTCAAATTTCACAATAAACACGATAAATAAACAAAAGATGCTATTAAACATACCTAATGCCTCTTTGGAGTGCATATGAATAAATGTATAATCTGTAAATCTTGTATTTTGCATTCAGAAGCGAGTTTGAGCGTGTCTCGTACAGTCGTTGCCCAGTAAACGCATAGTAAACAATTTGTTTATAATAAGTTAAATTCATTCATTCATTCATTTTCATTTCGGCTTAGTCCCTTTATTATTCTGGGGTCGCCACAGCGGAATGAACCGCCAACTTATCCAGCATATGTTTTACGCAGCGGATGCCCTTCCAGCCGCAACCCATCTCTGGGAAACATCCATACACACCCATTCACACTCATACACTACGGACAATTTTGTCTACCCAATTCACCTGTACCGCATGTCTTTGGACTTGTGGGGGAAACCGGAGCACCCGGAGGAAACCCACGCCAACACAGGGAGAACATGCAAACTCCACACAGAAACGACAACTGACCCAGCCGAGGCTTGAACCAGCGACTTCTTGCTGTGAGGCGAACGTGCTACCCACTGCGCCACTGTGAGGCCCAATAAGTTAAATATAAGCTTAAAAATAACTAAGGGAAGGAAACTATCATTGTTTTCTTACTATAAAGTGTAATGGTGTAAAGGTTTGAAGGTTAAGTATCCTTAAAACTAGCAGACTAAAACTGACATACATTTTTTTTGAAAGAATATTTAACGTATTGACAGCTAAAACTGTCAAACTGACGTCAACAGAGAAGGACCGCCACTCCAGATGTGGACACTGAAGGTCTGGAATGGTCAGATTTAATTAGATTTTTTTTCCAGTATATTAACTTGGACAGGTTAATTGTTCACCTAAAGAACAACAACGTGCGCTAGGAAAGTAAACATTGCACACAAACTTTAAATACAATGAATGAAAAATGCACACGTGTTTTGTTTTAGTTTTTTTTTTTACCTCCAGAAGCCTGTGGTTCTACTTTGTCATTGAATTTTCATGTGACCTCAGTGTCTTGCTAAGGGCAGGCAAACTTTCCTCTGACGCTCTTTGACCATATCTGAAAAAGCGGAGCAGCTTGGACAGCAGTAGGGAGACGCTTTCAGCTGTGTGCCGTCAACAGGCATGCTGGGAATAAACATGTCCACCTGCCATTCATTTCTGTCCCTCTATTGTGAAACGAATCTTAAAAACAGGACCACCGAAAACAAGACTCTGTGCTCATCAAAACACATGGTTATCCAGTCTGAGCACTAATGAGTAAGACGCTGTGAATGTGACAGCCTCAGTCTTTAGTGTCTCGGGATTGAATATAAACAACAGGGAGAAACAAGGAGACCACTAGTTGCCCATATGTATTCTCACATGCACATCAATGGCAGTGCGTACTGTAAGTCCTGCTTTTTGCCAACTCCATAGGCCGCATGCACATGGTCAGCCGATCTGCCATCTGTGGCTACTCTTGAGTGCCCAAATCAGGACTGCGTCTGCCACAAAACATAATGCCTGCTCTATGAGGACATGGCAATGAAGAAATCCCCTGTTGGCATCACTGGAACAACAAAGAGTAGATGCACTGTAGCTTGGTTCGGGAGTGATTATACTGTATAGTGATTGTTTGTATTTGTAAATTGTTTTGCCTTGACAATTTTGTGCTTTACATTTATAACAATTATTTATTTCAAGTAAGCCACATGCATTAATTTAGTTTTACCTGTGCAAGTGCTGGTCTCAACTTATATATATATATATCAGTTGAAGTCAAAATTATTTGCAGAGATTAGAATTTTCAGGCATTCATTTTCCTTTGGCTTAGTCACTCATTTTATCAGGGGTCACCACAGCTGAATGAACCGGCAACTGTTCCAGTATATGTTTTATCCAGCCACAACCCAGAAATGGGGAACACCCATACACTATCGCATTCACACATACACATATGGTGTATGAGCAATTTAGATAATTCAATTCACCTGTACCGAATGTCTTTGGACTGTGGGAGAAGTCGGAAACCCACTCCAACATGGAGAGAACATGCAAACTCCACACAGAAATGCCAACTGACCCAGCTGAGACTCGAACCACCGACCTTCTTGCTGTGAAAAGACCACAGCTAACCACTGAGCCACGGTGCAAAATGCATCAATGTGTTTGTTTACAAAAGCAATAACACACCAATAAATCTTAATTCATGTCCATACACTCCAAAAAAATGACATTTGTTGTTTGTTCACACTGCTTATATGAAGTAAGCGGAAACACAATTATTGAGGTTTTTTGGTACAACTTAATTGTTTTATGTTCAATCCACCTAAATTTGCAAAAACTAATAAGTTAACTTAATTCCTTCATGTTATACCAACACAAATCAATTGTGCGGAACCCCGCATGTTTTACAGCGTACACCACAAACAATGCAGTCTGAGTTATGCGCCAATTAAAAAATACATATATAATAAAAACAAACTAAGGTAAACAAAAAGTTAGAAGTTCTTCATTTAAGGTGTTTATGAAAACAGACTGAGACTGCGAGTTCAGAAGGGCTCAGAGTTTCCTTGAGCTAAACAGAGCTTGTTGTGATTCAGAGGCTGCTGCCAGTGATGGGCTTGCACTAATTAATGAGGGTTTGTGTGTGGGTCTCTCTCAGAGGAGTCCACTAATGAAACAGACTCCTGCTGTATTGCCCATTTAGCCAAGAACAAGAGCAGTAGTGTAGAGATGCGTCTCAGGCTGCGCAGCTCCAGCAGCTGTCAGTCAAAGCAAAGCCTCCCGGTGCCTGCGAAAAGTCTGATCCATCACTAAAGGGACATGAACTCACGTGCTGGAAGTGTGGAAAGCATGCCTAATGCGAATACTGCTAAAACTTGGTGCTGAGGATGCAAATATGACAATACAATGTACAGTGTTGTGCAAGATACTTCTTACTGTTTGTTTATTTTTAGTAATTAAGTGAAGTTAACAAAAAACTAAAAACTACTCCATAATTTACTTACCACACTGAAAAAAATTATTCATTGGATTTAATATATTTTTTAAAGGTAAGTGGTAGCAATCAATTTAAATGTGCTGAATTTAAACAAACAAATTAAATTTGGTATTGTTCAAATGAATTTGCTTGTTTTAATTCAGCCCATATAAATTGATTGCTACCACTTACCTTTAAAAAATATATATCAAATCCAATGAATAATTTTTTTCAGTGCATTAAGCCATCCTTTGTGTATATTCCTCTTTTTTTCTGTCGCAGCTACTTTAAAATGTATCCTGGCTCTTCCATGCTGTATAAGTGTGACATTTATTTTGAAGCTTTCAAAAGCATATACATCAGCAATTTAACCCATATGTCACCAAGGGGTTAACGTCTTATACTAAGTGGATGGATGTACAAAAATATTTAACTTTTTTTAATTATACACTCCAATTACTGTCTTCTGGTGGTGTCTGAATGCACATTGTAATTCATTGTATTGGTCACTTTTATGCCAACAATCATTAGAACATTAACTAAAGATCATAGTTCGCGCTGTAAAAAAAATGCAGGGTCCCACACAATTCATCCATGTTGACCCAACCCAAATCAATTAAGTAATTAGTCTTGATAAATTTAAGTGAATTGCACATAAAACAATTAAGAAACAATTTAAAAACTCAATAATTGTGTTGTTTCAGCATACTTCAAATAAGTAGCTTTAACAAGCAGCAAAAAACTTAATATATATATTTTTATTATGTATATATTTTTGAGTGCAATAATTTGAGAGCATTACTACTACAATTTTAAAGTGGATTTCCTGTTTGTTTATTTTTTAATCCTTACACAAAGTGAGATTATAAAAAGAAATCTCTTAATGTCAGTAATTCAACTGATAAACAAAGTTCATGTTGGCTTGTGAAATACTAATATTTAAAACAAAATTTCAATTATATATGCAAAGGAGCAAGATGCTACGCTACACTTTACAGCACATGGTCATAAGTGCGCAAAACACAACTGTTGTTGCTTTAAAACTGATATTATACTTTAAAAACTGATATTAAGCTTTTTAAAGCAATCGATAAAATAAAGGCTACATAAACATTGAATATTTGATGTCTAAAACACTACACTCTCACTTAAAAATAATAATAAAACAGCTGTACTTTGCCAATACTGCTACTTGTGTGATATTACTCAGGCCAAGCACTGTATCCAACTTAGGCTCATTCTGAAAACGTACCGCTATATACATTTCTGGAGAGTCTTCTACATTTCTACATTTTTTTGCAGTTTTTGTTTTCGCGAATCCACTAGAGGCCGCTGTGTATGCTTTTTCAGATCTCAAATTTCTCTCACAAGTGCTGGTCTCACGTAAATCCACCAGAGGCCGCTGTCGACTGACTGACAGATCGAAACCCCCCCACCCTCCTCCTTCCCTAAACCCAACCAATAATGTTTTCAAAAGCACCTATTGACCCACCCACCCTCTTCCCCAAACCCAACCGACAGTTTTTAAAAGCAATCCAGAAAAAAGAAAATCCCCTCGCCTGATTTTTACGTTTTCAGATTTTACCACAATCTCACCCTGTTATTTACTTGTTTATTTTATTTTTTCGCTTCTGTTTTTGTCTTACCTGCTTTCTGGAACCGTTCTTCGCTGGATTTGAACCCCGTCGTCGTGGTCAACTCCTCTCTGCCTCTCAAGTCCACCGATGTACATGGCTAGCTACTGGTCAAACTGGAAACAGTGGGAAAGCAGTCCACACCAGCAGAAGTGGTCAGCTGGTAAGTGCGAAAAGGAACGACGTCATACCGCCTCATAGCGTTTATTTTAAAGATGAAATGCAGCCATACATACTTCTGGCTACATAATTCGCGATCTCCAGACATGTATATAGGGCTACGTGTTCGGAATGAGCCTATGTTGACTGTATCTGAACAGACCACACTATTTATGTCTTTCTTTTTTGAATTTATTTTAAACCTCCATTAGTACATTTTTTATCTGTTTATAATATTTTTTTATTATTTGTCATGTTAATTTCTTATGTTTTATCATTGTTTATTTTACAAACACTCAAAAAAATAATTTTTTGCTGCTTGTTTAACTACTTATTTAATATAAGCTTAAACAACAGAATTCTAGATATTTCTCAATCCACTTAAATTTGTTCAGTCCACTTAAATTGGTTATGTTAACTATATTGATTTGTGTTGGGACAACAAGAATGGATTGTGTGGCATTTTGCATTTTTTACAGTGCACTTTGAATTAACATTGTGTATGAAATGTGCTTTATAAATAAACTTGCCTTTCCTTATGGGGTTTTTTTTCCACTTAAAATATATATTCACTTAAATTGTCAGATCAGTTCAGTTAAACAGAATCTGTGAACCAAGAGTGAACCTGTCATGAACTGACATGAAAAGACATCAGTAACAGAAGGAAAGAGGAGGAGGAGGAGGAGGCCTGGGGAAAAGAAAACATGTCGAACCGAGAGAATGAAAGGCAGAGATGAAGAAAGATGAGCAGAAAGACGAGTGCAGTCCCTGAGCTCCATCTCTCTCTCTCTCTCTCTGATTGCACGTTTTTGTTGTGTTAAGCAAACCAATTGGCCACTGGTCAGCGTAACCATAGCAATCAAACAAGAGGGACTGGTCTGACATTGAGCTGAATGCTCTGCTGAAAAAAGTATTCTACCTCCAACCTGCGCACATTATTATTTAAATAATCCTTGGACTCGTTTGCATGTTAAGTCACATCTGCAGCAGCTTATCCGGCGTTCCAGCCCTGTTGAGTCAGGCCATGAAGAGTAATCCAGTTAAGTGTTTCAAGAGACTTTCTTTACCATTCCTTTCTTTTTCTCTTGTGCACGACTTCAACCGACTTCTATTCTTTAAAGCCATGTCATTTTCTCCAACTGAGCCCGTGTCTTACATGAACAAATGTGTCAAACGACTGAACAAAAGGTTTTAGTTTGTTTTTTACTTTTGTTTTCTTGCTGTTGTTAATATGTACATTTGATGGCAAAATTATGAGCCATCCTCTGAATGTCTCAAGTATATTTAATATCCTCAAGTGATATTTAACGGAGCAGGGACATTTTCACAGTATTTCCGATAATATATATTTTTTCTTCTGGAGAAAGTCTCATTTGTTTAATTTTGGCTGGAATAAAAGCGGTTTTTAATTTTTAAAAAGGTCAATACTATTAGCCAGCTTACAGTAAGCATTTTTTTTCGATAGTCTACAGCAGCGGTTCCCAACAGGCCCCAGCAAGCTCTGTGGGGGTCGCGTCATTTTTTACATGTTTTAACAGTGGACAATTAGGAGGACGATCATGTTGCCTTAGTTCATTTTATCCTCTGGCTGACCAAAAACTTGGCAAATTTGTAATTCCTAATTTGTAATCTTCCACAAAAAACACAGTTTCACCGATTCGCCTTCAGCAGCTAATACTAATGACCCAAGCATACTGGCCCAGGTGAGGAAACTACAAACATTTCGGGTCGCAGCACTAGTAATACTAGAAACACGAAATGCAGGAAATACCAACATAGTTACCTGAACTATGGTTTTATTCCATTTTCTCAAAGCAAAGAATATTTGTACACAGTTTGTGTATTGTCTGGCGCACCTCACGGATGTCATTTTAGTCTGCCGCTCCGCCTCTTGATGTGCAGGTAAAGCACCTGTAAACACAGTGCCCCCTCTGTTCAAAACATGTGTAACGGAGGCCAGTTAGTGAAGTGCTATGCAGGTAAACCTCACTCCTCTGACCTCGAAAGGTGCTCTAGCGACAGGTGCTAGAGACCATGGTCTTTAGCCTCTTTGTTAGAGCAACTGACTCCCATGCGAAGAATCGCCGGTTTGATCCCAGCTCAGCACGGGTTGGGTGTTACACCCTCTGTTACACTCCCATCCCGGATGAGCCTCCACGTGTAACCCACCGGTCCTACTGCACCCAACCCGGTCTGGGCTGGGATTGAACCGGCGATTCTTTGTATGAGAGTCGGTTGCTCTAACAAGGAGGCTAAAGTCCATGGTCTTTAGCCTCCTTGTTAGAGCAACCGACTCCCATGCGAAGAATCGCCGGTTCGACCCCAGCTCAGCACGGTTTGGGTACAGAAGGACCGGTGGGTTACACATGTATCGCGATTCATACAAGATTTCTACCGATTTAATTCATCACATATTTGAATCGATTTCCAACCGGCTCAGTGAATCGTTACATCCTTATAAACCACTGTTATACAATGATATGCCTAATTACCCTAATTTACCTAGTTAACCTAATTAACCTAGTTAAGCCTTTAAATTGCACTTGAGTAATAAATGTTTTGTTCATTGCTTGCTCATGTTAGTAAATGCATTAGCATTATCTAATGGAACCTTATTGTAAATACCTTGCTGTCTAACAACTACTGTTGTATTTCTCAAAACATCGGAAACAAAGGTGCTAGCTGTTCTATCATATACAATTGTTGATCACTCAAAATGAAATAAAGAGAAAGCTGTAAGATCTGAATGTGTCTGGCAGAACATTGAGAACTTAATCAAGATCATTTAAACTCTAATCACATCCTTGACATTTGAGCATAAGGTCCAGGGAATGAAGTACTGCGGACATACTATTTAATGTACTTCCATTTAACAACACAAATCTCCATTCACAACACCATTGGGAAAACCGCAGAGCAATTATTATGAAAGAAATATTTTGCTTCAACTTTGCTTCCATTAAGTGTAGAGAAAACCCTTCTAAATAAATGAATAACAGCAAAAAAAATGTATAAAACCTTGTTACACAGTATGTGAAATTATTATTTTTTATTAAAAGAAAATAGTAAATTGAGTTTATTTTAATTTATTCAATTTATTCTATTTAATAAAAAAAGAAAAAATTATAATTTTAAAAAATGCAAAATGCCAGCCAAGAAATTGCTGTGGTTTAAAAAGTAGATATATATTCAATTTAGTTTGGTCACCTTTAATTACCAAAAAGAAAACAGCTTGTTTAAGTGAATGAATTTCATTTGTATTTGTCCCAGCTCTGCTTCTAAAGACTGTCATTAGACTGTCAAGTGTGTGAATAGCAGAGATCAGTTTGAAGTAGCTCTCCTGTGGAGAAGGCGGGCAGAAATCCAGCACTGGCTCTCAGTCCAAACAATCACAATGACTAAATACTGTAGTTTAGTCAATGAGCTTGTGAATGCAAACCTTAGCAAGTGGCCAGCGGGGACATTTACAAGGTCTTAAATAATTTAGAAATGCATTGACCATTTGTTGTTTAAAGAAAATGATTGGTTAACTTACTGTACAAGACAAGATCAAGCTACAATTTTATTGATCTAATAGTTTTGTAAATTTGCATAACACCACAACAGGAACTGTCAATTGCTATTTAAGAAGAGCTTTCACACCAAAGGAATAGTTCCTAGAACTATTGGCAGAAGTATCCACTTTGTGGTGGATAATCCAAATCCTCTAAAGATTGTTTGGCTGCATTAATAAGGGGAATGGAGCCGAGAGCACTTCCCAAAAGACAATAAAGTTTGAACGGCATCTACACATAATCCTGGACCAGGTCATATCCTGAGCAGATGCTGGGGCAGTCATGGAGACTGATTCCTGGAAGACCCCAGTGACAGACAAGTCTCCGCATTGATACTGTGGGCCAGCCGGAACACCTGCTGGTGACCTACTCACACCTGCAACTTCTCCACGATGGACATCCAGCGTTCTCCAGCCCCAGAGCCTAGACTGCAGCTCTGCCTAAAAAGTCTGGCCAGAGGATAAATGGTCGCGCCCAACTGAGCCTGGTTTCTCTCAAGGTTTTTTCCTTCACTTTCGTCAATTGTTCAAGTTTTGTTCCTCGCCACTGGCTTGCTTGATTCAGGACTTGTGGAGCTGCACATCGATGGATTTGCTCTTCAGTGTTTGGACTTTCAGCAGTGAAAATTAAACCACACTGAACTAAACTTCTACTCTTAAAACTGGACTGACAGTTTCAATTTACTAGAACTTCTATGTTAAGCTGCTTTGACAATCTACATTTTAAAAGTGCTAAAGAAATAAAGATGAATTGAAAAAAATTGAATTGGTGAGTTCACACCATAAGAAAGATTTTAGCTATAGAAATTTCTTTTATGAGGAAATAAATTAGCTCCTACTTTAGTATAGCGTCTAAGTCAGCACAATGGGAACTAATCCAGTGACATAACTGTATTCTATTTGGGCGATTACATGTCATAATAAACATCAGAATAGTAGTTCCCATAACAAACTGATGCTAAAGCCCACACTTTTACTGCCGAGATCTTCTTATGTAAGGATGAAATATTATTATTTTACTTCAAAAAAGAACCATATTAATGCATGTAGTATTGGCTAATTCAGACAATAATGTCATTATTCAGCTCAGTTTTGTTCAGTGTTGATTCACTTCCGATAAAAGCATCAAAGTTCAATTATGAAAGTCAATTCAGCTATAAAGCAGATCTGCAGAACAGAAGATTTTTATTTAGCTCAGTGTAGTTTATTGTTGATTCAAGTTAGTTCAATAACAGTCAATGCAATGCGATGCAATGTAAATGTAATGTCTATTTATATAGCGGATTTATCATGTATGGCCATACACTCAAAGTGCTGCACTAGTTTTGTTCTCAACAGCGTTATTGCACTCAAACTGATAATATATTACTGAATTCAATTTTCTTTTACAACTCAACAATTAGGATATTGCTCTAGTGCTCCATAATACCAGCGAAAGGGAGTTCAACAAGATATGCAAATCAATTTAACAAGTTAGAGGCAACACAATTATCTGCGCTTTCCATATTTTCCAGATCCATTCAGAAGCCCTGCTGTCTGTGCATAACAGGCTGTGATAGACCGCTGTGACTAACAAATCAACGCTGTGTGTTGCTTTTTGCTCTCAGTGGGAAAATGTGAAGGCTCTCCACAGGCCGGTTTACTGACCGCGTCTGAAGACCCAACACAGAGAGGTGAGTGCATAACATTTGTGTGTTACCTAGTGTACTGTATGTGATCTCAGTCATAATTAGTGATGCCGGGGCCGGTCTTTACGGCTCGACTACCCCTCTGCGTTGTGAAGTAAAAACTGGAGTCTGTCTGAGAGTTCAGCTGTCTTATTTATTCAAGTGCTGCACAAACAGAGAATATGCAGTTATGATTCTTCTCTTTTAATTCCTCTTACGCCTGCTACTGCTCGCTCTGCTCAGTCCTCCAACAGACTCAAGCAAGTATAGTACTGTAAATATAACATTTTACATAAGGAGAAAAGATAATAATCGTCATAAAACAGTTAACTAATCTAGTTAATATTTTAACTTTTCATTAAAGGTGTTACAAAACCACCACTTAATATATAAAAATTACCAGTATTTTATTTAACACATAAAACATCAAACACATGAACCACAAAAAAAACAATACCTGCACAAACAGAGAACATGCAGTTATGATTCTTCTCTTATAATTCATCTTACGCCTGCTACTGCTAAACATTCACACACAAAAGAAATCGAAAATCAGGAATCAAGTCACATTTCACAGGCTAAATCTCATGCTAGCGTTAGCTATATCATGCTAACATCGTACACTGCACTTCTCCTGGTTAAAATTAGTTTGGCATGTTAAAACAGATTAAACCACAGTGTAAAGAACCCAAACACACCCATATAAGTCATGTACATGTTATAACAAAAATAATTTCACCTAAATTACCAATCTTTCTAGTTTTCACACATTTTCCCACCGGACAGGAATAAACGCCTACCTCGCTCTGCTCAGTCCTCCGACAAACTGAAGCAAAGCGCGCGGCATGTCACTGACGTAACCGCGGCGACGAACGTCAATGACGTCATTGCGCCCACGCGTCAAAACAAAAAATAAAACATTTTCTCTTTCGCTTTCCGCATATTAATTACCAACAAAACAAAGATTTTGCGTGAATGTATAATGAAAACATAAATTAATTTAATACCTGTTACACATGATCAGGTTTCTCAATGGCTGATTCCAATTTCATTTTTACTACAGCAAATTGAGCAACTCAATAACGATTTTTGATTGTTTTTAATACGTTTCTTTCTTTCTTTTTTTCACAACAAACCAGAAAAAAAATGTTTATGTGAGCAAAATGTATGTAAACTGCATAATCATGATCCACACAAATGATCAACATACCTTATAGTGTGTAGTAAGATTATAAATATGTATAATTTTGAAACATAAATAAAAAAAATCTGACTTTGTGAAATAATTCTACAGAGAAATACTAGCACAGGGCTGAAATGGTATAAACGCTGGATAAAAATCCACATTAATTTTCTTCCAGCAGGTGGCGGTATAGAACTGCAGGAGTAACAGCGTTTCCTTGGTTACTGCTGTATGCAAAGCTTGTCATATTTAATATGGATTATACAGAGATCATCTAAGAAGAAAATATAACCGGAACTGTTATTATTACAGTATGTTTCACTCATAAATGCCTCACATCATGAATCATTTCTGGGGGAGTTTTGCCAGTCAAATGGTGCATCCCTAGTCATTATACATAATAATAACATATACAAAGTAAAGCAGTGTGTTTTTTGTATCTGAAGACAATTGTTTATCACAAAAATTATATTTATTAAAGAAAATGAAATAAGCTATATTCAATCAAAGTTCAGAATTTTAACTTCATTCATTTATTCATTCATTCATTCATTTTCCTTCGACTTAGTCCCGTATTTAGCAGGGGTCACCACAGCAGAATGAACCGCCAGCTATTCCAGCATATGTTTTACACAGCAGATGCCATTCCAGCCGCAACCCAGTACTGGGAAACACCCACACACACACACACA
>CAIGQW010005009.1:1342343-1356975 GCA_903798125.1 Danio choprae | reverse complement strand
ACACACACACACACACACACTACGGCCAATTTAGTTAATCCAATTCATCTATAGCGCATGTCTTTGGACTGTGGGGGAAACCAGGGCACCTGAAGGAAACCCACGCCAACACAGGGAGAACATGCAAACTCCACACAGAATTGCAACTGGCCCAGCCGGCACTCGAACCAGTGACCTTCTTGCTGTGAGGCTAGAATTGTAACTTAAATAATGTTTTTTTTTGTTTCATTTTAAATTTATATAATTTTAGATTTATAATTCTGTATAATCACCCGTCATGTGATAGGCTTTGCATTTTGAATGTCTTTCTGAATGAAGTGTACTTTTATTAATTCGTACATTGTGATGCTAATAACGCCATTGCACAAAAATGACATGCTGTCAACAGCATGAGAGCTGAAAACAGAAAACAGCATCATCATTAAGAGTCATTCACTCCATTCACATTAACACAGGAAAGCTGACAACGTTTGGAGTGAATGGAAGCAAATGGAGTCAGTGTGCCCAAGGCATCGCGCTTTTATTTCCATTTATTACTCATTTGCCATGAGCAGACAAGAGCGCAAACATCCCACAGCCGGTTTTGATAATTACTAAATATTTGTCAATATTATGTTTTCAGAGTATGCCATTAGCAGCATGATTATTACTGTAGTAACATAACTGAACTGTAGTCTTCAAGTCACAAGACTAAACATTTTCACATTTCTATAACATAAAAACCAACAACATTCTATTGAATTTCCATACAACAGCGCTATTTCTGTTAGCTTATTTCATCTTCGTCAAAAGCATATATTGACCAGATGTTGCCAAGGACCATAAAGCAGCATAAAAGCTCAAAATATGAAATCAAATCTGTCAAATTGATTGCATTCAAACTTGCTGCATATTCTGTGGCGCATAAAGCTGACAGAAGTGGTGCTTAACACAAATAATATTTATAGACCAAGTAAAAAGCAAGTGAAAAGTCGTTTTAGTATAGGAATGAGAAAAAATGAAGAATTCAGATGCAAAAGCCTTTTTTCCTCAGCCTCCTACGTTTATGTTCAGTTATTTCTCTTTAAAGGCAGTGGCAAGAAACTATACTTTGACATAAAAGTGAAATGACTAAACCTACACACAAGAGCCTGAGAAAAATGCTCATTTTTGAAGAAAATCTGAGATAGCGCTTAGATAACTCTTCAAATGCCCTTTTGATATGAGGTTTTGATGTGATTTTTTTTTTTTACAGTAAACACAAGAATAACCTAAATTCATTCATTCATTCATTCATTCATTACTTTATTTATCAGGGGTCGCCACAGCGGAATGAACCGCCAACTTATCCAGCATATGTTTTACACAGCGGATAACACCCATACACTCTTACATGCACACGCATACACTACAACCAATTTAGTTTATTCAATTCAACTATAGCACATGTCTTTGGACTGTGGTGGAAACCAGAGAATCTGGAGAAAACCCACACCAACACGGGGAGAACATGCAAACTCCACACAGAACTGCCAACTGACCCAGCCGGGACTCGAACTAGCGACCTTCTTACTGTGAGGTGGCAGTGCTAACCACTGAGCCACCGTGTCGCCCCTATAACCTAAATATTGTGAGTAATGTTTTTTTGGATGTACGCTTGCTGGACTGATGGAGTTTAGCTTTACTTTTCCCCCATAGAAAACTCATGTTAGTTATTATACTTTTGAGTATATATTTTTGATTGAACCATCCCTTTAATTCGTAGACACGTTTATAGACTTGCATATTAGCAATATGTGTGTTATCTGGGAGTCAATCTAATGATGGTGCTAGATCAGGGATCCCCAAACTAGAGCCCGCGCGCCAAAGTTGGCCAATAGTAACCTTTGATTTGGCCCGCCATCCCATGTGAGAAGAGAGGAAAAATGATGGTCATGGTTTTGAGGTTGTCATTTCAAATCTAATGTAAACTTTTGTTTGTTTGTTTTATTGTTAAAAGTGAACTAAAATGAAATGTTTCAATTAAATGGAGTAAATTAATCAGGTTTCTGGTTTGAGCCCTGGCTGGGTCAGTTGGCATTTCTGCGTGAAGTTTGCATGTTCTCCCCGTGTTCGCATGGGTTTTCTCCGGGTGCTTCCCTACAGTCCAAAGACATATGATGTAGGTGAATTGGGTAAGTTAAATTGTCCGTAGTGTATGTGTGTATGTCCTGGTCCACCAGACTGGGGGTTGAGCATTGGGCTAACAACTCACATCATAAAAACTAGATGTTACGAAACACCAATATGGTGCAGATAAATACCAACTTTGATATAAATGGCCCTGGGAGTAAGTACGTAAGTAAGTAAATTAGTCAGGTTTAGTTTAAATATACATACTGTCGCCCAACGGATAGAGGACAAATCAAGGCAAGGCAGATTCTGCTTGACTAGTGCATTTATCATTGAACTCCACTGTGTTATAAATGTGATTGTTGATGTTTTTATTGCAATAAGTTATCATTTTAAATGTTATACTGCATTAGTTATTGCGATTTAAAGTAATGTTTATTTTTAAACCTTTACTTTTAAATCTTATGAAGTAAATTAGGAAATTACCCATGGCAACTTTAATGTAATATAGCTTGGTATATTTACCTTCGGCCCATGGCTCTCAGTGATATTTTGCTTTTGGCCCTTTATATGAAAAAGTTTGGGCACCTCTGTACTGAATGAATGAATGAATGAATGAATGAATGAATGATAATGTGTAAAGTACATCAACCCCTATTCTTTCCATATTGATGCTCGCATAGTTGCCCGTAATGATTTGCTATTGTAATTCACTTTGCAATCACAGCATAAAAGGGCATTTGAGGAGGGGGGGGGGGGGCATTGTGACTGATTGCCTATGTTAAAGGTGAAAAAAAAGGATTGCTGTACATCAGATTGGAATTATAATAGAATATCGTATTGGACGAGGGAAAGCAGGGTCTGGGATTCAGAACACACGTTTCAGCTTAATGAGGCTTTGAAACCGGTTGGGTTCAATGTCACCCTCATTTGTCCCACTCAGGGCAACCGAGCATGAAATGTTGCCTTTCACTGCGACTGCCACCGGCTATTGCCCCTACCATAAAGAAAGTGCATAAGGGGGCCAGTTCAGATAAACCGTTCATCGCCTTTCATATTTCATAAACAGAATAGAAAGCATCAGCTCTAGTTGGGGGATTGATGGCAAGAAAATATTGCTTAACGTAGCTCTTCTCAATGCTTTGTTGAGTCCCAAACACAAATCTCTGTGGTCCGCTTGCCAAAAAGCCAGACAACATCCATCAAAGCTAGAAACGAAATGAAACAAGAATGTTCTTCAAAATTGCAAAGGCAACGGAGAACCACTTCTGACCATTAGAAACCTGGCTGTCTGTTTGCCCCAGACAATCATAAAGCACTTTATGTGAAGTGTACAGATGCCTGTGTAATGATAAAGGACAGACATTTCTAATCAGCACATTAAATCACAGCGAGTTGCCCATATGAGTTGCATAACAGTCCATAAAATAGTGTGCAGGCGAAGCCAAAAGGCATGGCAGCTACAAGGCGCATGAATAAATCTCCAGAATATGTAGACCGCAGTCATATTCAGAGTTTGTGTCTGATAAATCAAGACTTTTCTAGCATTATTTGTGTGATCTGACCAGGTAATAATGATCAATGAGGTCTCACAGTACTGATGAGGCAATCAAAGATCCATTATGTATTTTCATTACTATTTAAAGTGTCTTCTTTTGGGAAATTATTATATATTAGCTTTCAACAAACTCTGTGCTGAGTTGGCACAAGTGATGCTGGATGAGTTTGAAAGTTGTCTGGGAAGCCAAAAGTTGTCATTGGATAAAATAGAGGTGCCATGTTTTATTCAATAGCAAAGCGAAGTCAACTGAGCGAGAGCCTGCTTCGTTATTTATGTGACAGTAAAACGGATCGACTATTTGTTCTTCAGCTGCAGATGTCCCGAGCTGTACAGTTACAGAAGGAAATATGGGTTCAATACAAGTTTAGCTCAATCGACAGAATTTGTGGCATAGCACATCGATGCAAAAAGTTGCTGTAGGAAGCTAACAAAAGATGTTTACAGATCAGAAATCAGAAAGGTAAAAATCAAGTTGAACTGCTGTTTTTGTTCATTTAACATTGCCACAAATAGGGCTGGGCGATTTTGCAAAAACAATATCACGATACCATGTTTCATATCATTCGGTATCAATAATTATTGAATATTTTTTAACAATACATTTAGGAATATTAGGATTTTTTTATTTAACCACTTTATTTTAATTTACCAACATTACTAAGACAAGTAGTTTTAATAGTCTCTTTATAATAAAATAAACACAAGTGTTAAAGAGACTCTTAAACTGGATAAATAAAATGTCACAAAGTGTGTGCAATGGTAAAGATAGATCAACATCTGTAAGGTGTCAATAATAATGATACAGTAAACCTCAAACTCTGTAAACAAAACAAATTATGATAATCAAACCTGAGCTTTCAAGTAAAGGAACCAACCATCATTATTCAAATACATATTGCAACATTACAAATTGTGAAGTTGAATGACTACATTACCCCCTATGCTAAAAAAATATTTTTTTTAACTAGCGCTCCCCTGGCATCTCTCGTAACTAGGCGATCATCAACCGTTTTCTCAGAGGATGACAAACCATTGCTGCAGCTCCGATACAAGTTTATGGAGAAAAGTAAAAAGCACTGCAGTGTTTTGGGTGCTCTGTGTTTGTCTGAGGTAATTAGTCTACCATTATTACTGAAATGTGTATATTCCATACAAAGTGTGAAGCACATTGGTTAGTTCTACTTACATGAATCGCGGTGCACTCACAGCATTCAGAAAAGTTAAGATGTTTTTCAACCAGGTGTACCTGGAAAATGTGCATGCGTTATGTGGGCAGCGCTTACACACCATTTACGCGTCGCTCCCACGTGCATGTTGTGCAAGTCATGCGCCTCCATTGGAAATGACACCCTAAGCTTACTGGCATTCCTTCCAAGGCGCGAGCTCAGCAGCCACACATTAATAACACTATAGCGCATACATATACCGAACATTTTTTTTACAGTAATTGACAATGGTGTTCGGTCAATAAATACCAATAACGATTGTATTGCTCAGCCATAGCCTTAACCAATTCATTTATTTATTTATTTTATCAAATAATTTTTTTTGTATCAAATTGTCTTTCCATGGAAACTAATATTGCACAACCAATTCTGTTGTACACTGTTAACAATTCCTTGTAGAATCTACAGCAGTGTTTCCCAACCCTGTTTCTGAAGGCACACCAACAGTACACATTTTCAACGTCTTCCCAATTAAACACACCTGAATCAACTCATCAGAACATTAGAGACTCCAAAACCTGAAATGAACGGGTCAGATGAGGGAGACAACCAAAATATGTACTGTTGGTGTGCCTCCAGGAACAGGGTAGGTAAGCACTGATTTACAGTAACCTACCGGCATTAGTTTGCCAATAACTTACTGTAAGTCAATTACAGCAAGCATACTGTATTCACATTTACAGCACCATTTATCTTGTTCTATATGTATTTGCAGTATTGTATATCTTTACAGTAAAATATACAGTCTTTTTCACAATGCAAATACAGTAACAAGGAGTTTGCGTCTGATAAATCAAGACTTTTCTAACATTATTTGTGTGATCTGATCAGGTAATAATGATCAATGAGGTCTCACAGTACTGATGAGGCAATCAAAGATCCATTATGTATTTTTATTCCTATTTAAAGTGTCTTCTTTTGGGAAATTGTTATATATTAGCTTTCAACAAACTCTGTGCTGAGTTGGCACAAGTGATGCTGGATGGGTTTGAAAGTTGTCTGGGAAGCCAAAAGTTGTCATTGGATAAAATCACTGATCTACAGCAACTTACCGGCATCAGTTTGCCAGTAACTTACTGACTTATTTGAGTGCTTGTAAGAAAGTATCTGGTGCAAATGTGTAGAGAAATTAATAATGTTTTCTACAGGTGGTTTGTCAAGTCCACTTACAAAAAGCTACCTCAACCCATATAGCTACTATATATTACGACACTATAAATAATGTAATGACAAAAATTCAACACAACAAATATTTTATGTTGCTTTAACTTTATTTTAATAAGTTAATCAGGTTTAATTTTTTTTTTAAGTTATACAAAGCTTTGGACGGCAGGGGAGGGACTGCAAAGACATTATGCTAACCGGTTAGCATTGTGGCAGATCACCTACTGCACCTTTAAATACATGCAAGTCCACATACTATAAAATTAAGGCAAATTTTGATACAGCACATAAAAATTTTGTAGGTGCTTTTGAAGTCAACAAACATATGAAGCAGCACAGCCATTTTCAACATTCATTCATTCATTTTCATTTCGGCTTAGTCCGTTTATTAATCTGGGGTCGCCACAGCGGAATGAACTGCCAACTTATCCAGCATATGTTTTACGCAGCGGATGCCCTGCCAGCTGCAACCCATAACTGGAAAACATCCACACACACACCCATTCACACACATACACTACGGACAACTTAGCCTACCCAATTCACCTATACCGCATGTCTTTGGACTTGTGGGGGAAACCGGAGCACCCGGAGGAAACCCACGCCAACACAGGGAGAACATGCAAACTCCACACAGAAATGCCAACTGACCCAGCCGAGGCTCGAACCAGCGACCTTCTTGCTGTGAGGCGATTGTGCTACCCACTGCGCCACCATGAGGCCCTATGCCATTTTCAACATTAAATCATAATGTAAATCATTATTATAATGATTTATTTTCTTTAATTTCAACATTGCTTTCATAACTCAAAAAAACAAAGTAAAACAAAGACTTAACAAGATCATCAAGTACAAAATGAAAACAACAGCTGCTGCTGCACTGAACCCAGTGAACAATGTGGCTCCTCTGCCGTCAGTGTAAAATAAGAATATCTTTGCTTTCTGAAGTGGACATTTAAGATGTCACAAAACAGTGTTTGAGAGCCAATAATAGGTCATTATTTATATAAAGTACAGAACTGTAAGTTCCCATTTAGGCGCCTAATTCATAGCATCGTAAATCCTGTGACATTTTGTCCCATTTACTTAAATTGACTTTGGAGCTTCGAGGGAAAACCTGTGCTGATGCAGCAAACGCTTATTCAGGGATTGTGTCTGAAGAGAGAGAGGGAAAGAATATAGATTACACAAGAGGTCCCATTGTCTACATTATAAGCTTACTAACTGAAATACTGAACAGCTTCTTAAAAGAATAATTCAACGTATATTTTTTTTTCAACTGAAGTTCCACAAAACGGGAATTTCTGGTTAGTGAATAGCAGAATTATGTTGTTTTTTAAATTTTTTATTAATGTATCAAAGAATGGTCCCATAAAACATGTTGTACATACTGTATATACCACATTTTCTGAGAGTAACAACTCAAGATTCATCAAGATATCATAAGATGTCATAATATCATAATATATATAATTTAATTTATTTATTTTTTTGGGATGAACTGAATTGAACTGAAATAATTTATTACATTTTAGTTTGTTTTTCAACAAACGTCCATAACACTGCACTAAAATTTACATTAGTGTGGTCAACTATCCCTTTAAGAGATTGATTTTAACAGGCACTTCACCCAAAAAAATTATTTAGTAAGCATTTATTCACTCTCAATTGGTTCCTTTACAGTATGATTTTTTTTAGCTGAACACAAAATAAGATAATTTTAATAAAGTTAGAAATTGACATTGACATTTATAGCACAATAAATACTATAGAAATCAAAGGATAGACCCAGACCCTGTCTTCAACATTCTTCACAAAAAAAAACTCAAACAGGTCTGGAAACACTTGAGAGAGAGTAAATGATAACATTTTTATTTTTATTTTTGGGTGAACTATACCTTTAAGGCCCACATTTTATTACAGTGCAGTATGACAATCTCAACTAGTCTCATTCCAAAATTGCATAAATGTTACTTTATAATCAGAATTTATATGTATTTTTGTTATATTAATTCTGCATTCTAGTTCAGTAATATTTTAACAATAGTATATTTCACTATATTTCTTAAAAAGATTATGCAGTCTCGGTGAGACTTCTTTCAAAGGTGAGAAGCTAAACTAAACCTGAAACTCAATTGCACCAGAAAAGTGTGTTTCAGCTAAAGCTGGAGTAAGTTTGGACTTTTGAGCTGGAAATAGATGAGCGTATCAGACTGCCTGATCACACAAAGATCTGCACGAGTCTCTGAGGAGTCCTGAAAAGACAGAATCAAAAGATCCTGCAGGGAAGAGTTCTGGGAAAGCACAATCAAACACGGCTCTCACTGAAATGGAAGAGGCTGCCACTATTTGACCAGCCCGGAAGGTGCAATTCACCCACTTTATAACACACACTCAGTCTGAGCCGCTCCTACAAACACAGCGACACATCGCACAAACCTTTTGAAGTAAGTGTCAGCAAAAAAAAGCGATGCTTTCACAAAGCCTAAGCTCATCGAGGGACTTTCTGAGAGCAGTCTCTTTTTTTCCTTTTTTTTTTCAGGTCAACCTTTTTCTCCCTCCATCTAGTTTCTCATGGATTTTGTGGATATCCTATCAATGGGGTGAGCTTTTATGCCCTCAGTGTTTTTATGCCCTCAGTTTTTTTATCCCAAGTAATTCTTGTCACTAATTTAATTCCACTATATTCTTCTATTCAGTCATTTTAGCATTATCATTAAGTCTGATGTGCACCGCAGCTCCTGTACAAATATAGTCAATATTTTTTTGTCTCTTTATTTTATGATTTCATTTATGATGTATATGATGATGCAATGATAAATCATGCTAGCACTCATCATCATGCAATAGCATATTAAAACATGCTACCAGTGTGTTAATTATGCAAACAATGTAACAAATCATACTGTCGGTGTGTTAAATCATGTCAAAAACAAGGCAACAATGTGCTAAAGCATGCTAGCTATTGACTAAATATTATAAATGTTAACAACATGATAAAGCATCCCAGGCTGTGTGATACTGTAAATCATGCTAGCATCATGGAAGATACAACAATGTCTTAAAACACATTAAAATACCCATATAGCACACGTACGTCACGGAGACGTCTTTGAAAGATCGTAACATCTGCTAAACATCACATTCCATCGAACGTTTTTATTTGTTAATGAGGCGTCTTCTTTGCCTCTATTTGCCGTTTAACTCCTGAAATTTTACATTGGTTTTGTTGAAAAATATACATTATAATAAATTATAATATAATATAATAAAATTCTACAAATGATTCTTCAGCTGTTGTATTATTTTTAAGTGGAAAATACTTGAGCTTATCATATATGTGTAGACGGATGTAAAATCAGTGTAACTGTTGCTGTTATTTATAGCAGTATGGATGAGGGAATGTATAAATAAAAAATAGCATTCTAATAATGAACATCTGCGATGCATTGCATAGATGTTGTTTGAATGTCTGACAAGGATGTCTATATGACGTTTTCCAGATGAGCAAACGCCCTAAATAAGACGTCTCCCAGATGAAAATGTGGATGTCCAGCAGACTTCTCTGCAATGCACGTGTGCTATCTGGGTATAAATCAGGCTTAAAACTGGTTTGGCCATAAGGCCTCTTTTTACATACAGTATAAATTATTCCATACATATATCACTACGCTTTACTTAAAATACATTAAAAGAATAAAACTAAACATTAAATAGCAGACCCAAACTAGTTTTTGATACAATAAATTTTGTAAAGTGGCATGAGCCACCACAGTTGTAATATTGCATGTTGGTCAAATCTTTTTTGCTCTGTATAGCATAAATGATGTACAAAATTTTGCTTATGCGAGATACATTTTAATTAATAACAAATAACATAAATGTTGAGTTTGCATTAGCCTCTTTAAAATTGTTATTTAAAAGCTTACATGACTAGCATGATGTAAACCTAAGTCTGTAAAACTAGACAACGATGTTCTGTTGTTTAGGCTGTTGTTTGTGCATGTAAAAATAAATCCCTCAAAAGATATTTTCAAGGGTCAAAGAAAGTTATTGATGGAAAAACAGGCCCTTTGTAACGAGAAAGTAAAACGAAAGTAACACCCCCGGTGGAATAAAAAAGTGGGCTCCCCCAAAGGCCACGGTATAGGGGAATTACCAACCTACGTCACACATGACGCGCATACCAGTTGCAAAAAAGATCGGTTACAATGGCAAACATGTCCTGTTTTGCGATAGGATGCCAAAATCGAAAGTCCAAAAATAGAAAAATTAAATGCTACCGTACACCACACTGCTTTTAATGTGAACCGCAGACGTATTTGGCTAACAGCCATCAGAAGAGCTGAATGGAGTGAGGACCTAATTAAAAATGCTCGACTCTGCAGTTCTCATTTTATATCAGGTCAATTCACGCTATGCTGAATCATACACATTACTCGTTTCTGATAGCAGCAATGATTTTAGCAAAAACAGTTAAATATGGTTAATTAAACTGCAGACACTAAATGCTTAGAATTAAATGTACAAATGTAAGTTCACATACCCTGCCGTACAGGTGCAGTTCGCTGTCATGCAGTTGTTTTGCTTGATGATTACTCAGGCCTTGTACAGTTCCGTCTTCTTTCCTTGTCTTTGGCTAGGCAGAACCTCGGTTTTTAGCACTAAAAGTTTTGAATCTGGTAATCATGGGATATTATTTCTTGCACATGACCACACAGAACAAAATTGTAGACATCCAAAGACTTGTAGGCCTTTAACTTCTCTCTTGTAAAATCACTTGGAGTTTCAATGAGATAGTTGTATATTTCGGGCTGGATGCTTATTCTTATCCCATATCCATTGGGAGGGTGCTATCGCAAATGGCCCTGTCAGACGAACGCCGCTAACTTTATTTTGCCGAGTAACTGTGCCTATCACTGGGTGACAAGCTGTTATAATACGCTGAGAGCATTATGTAAATAATATATATAATATGTAATCAATATAACATATCTCTAATACAACAACAAACCCTGTACCGCATCGGATGTCATTCCCTCACTGTAAATGCTATTGCTCCCGGGTTTTTTCTGCAACCTCGATGCGCGCGCATCCTGAATGTTTACAAACCGGTAATTCTTCTATAGTTCGAACACTGATGATATGCCTAAACAAAATCATCTTCTTCAACGTCACGTTTTTTAGTGCTCCATTATACGCTCAGTTAAATATTCTTCTCAGTTAATCGTTTTTTTAAATAACCTCTTTAGCGGCTGGCGCTTACAAAAAGTGTAAGTATCTTTTATATTCTTTGGTCGCGTTAAGTCCCGTGCTCGTGAAGGAGTGCGTGGACTCCGGTTGCGTGCCGCTCACGTTTTGTTTTGGGTTTTTTTCAGCGCTTTCCGCATTTCACCATTGAAGTTTAACTAAACCCTCGTATCTCGCAAATGAACAAACTGCCGCACCACGGATGAAAGGGCCTTTAAGACGATGAACCGCGTCTGACAGCAGCGTCAACAGCCTTTACATATGTCTTTCAAAATTAAAGCCATATCACAAAAAAAACAACAACTCCGCGACCCATTCGAGTGGGTAACGCTGTTGTGAAACACTGCACGCTAGCAGATTTAAAACACAATAGCAGTGTTAAATCATATATGCCAACTCAAACATGCTAGCAATGGGTAGGCCTACTACGCCTACATGCTAGCACGGCTGGGTAGGCCTACTACATATCATTTTAGAAACGTTAACTTTTAAACTTTCAACTTAAGTCTGGTTTCAAGCCAGATAGTTTGTTTTAAAAACTTTGCTGTCAATTTTCCAGCTTTAGTGGGACATAAATTACACACTTTAGCTGTAAGGCATGATCCCGTGAACCTTGCCCACTAAATGAAAGTAACTCATTAAATCAAAATATTTTAGCCTATTTATGTCACAAGCTTAGTGACAAGCGCTCATTTCAGAGCATATTTATTAATGTTAAATATACTGCAGAATCCGTAGTGTATGAGTGTGAATGGGTGTGTATGGATGTTTACCAGTGATGGGTTGCAGCTGGAAGGGCATCCGCTGCGTAAAACATATGCTGGATAAGTTGGCGGTTCATTCCGCTGTGGCGACCCCAGATTAATAAAGGGACTAATCCGAAAAGAAAATGAATGAATGAATACTGCAGAATGTTGGACCAACAAAGTTTGACAAAAAGAAGGGAGAAAAACTGGGCTTTATAAATAGATCGTTATGACAAAATGCAGAACTGCATGATCGCTTGTTATTTTATCTTTAGAATATCAAGGAAGGTCAGGAGGGATTGTTGTGTTTTAGTTCAAAAAGGTTGTTTCAACCAAAAATCCACATTCTGTCGTCATTCACTCGCTCTCAAGCTGTGTTAAACCCAAATCTGCTCTCTTTTTATCACACAAAAGCAGATGTTAGGCAGTATGTTCAAACTCTTTTCCTTTCAAAGCTTTTGAATGATGGTAAATCTGTCAACCTGCCAAAAAATAATAGATATAACAAGACCATATTTTTAGGTTGATTTCTATGAATGATTTATTCTCTTCCTTTCCCAATCAGTAGGGGAGAGCAGGGACGAAAGTAACATTTTTCATACAAATATAATTTTAAAAGATAATGTTTTTAGCAGAAATATATATTTGCTCTGAATACTAACTCACAACAGTGGTCTACCAAAATCAGGTGTTGTTTTGTATTAATGTAGAATAACTCCAATATAACTTCACTTTAAACAAAAGTTGCACATTGTTACTTTTGACCCCATCGGCAGGGACGAAAGTAACACACGGATGGGTCAAAAGTAGCACAAGTATATTTGCTAGATTTACTGGCTTAATCTTGTTTATTTTAAATATATCTGACTATGACCTCATTAATGTTAACTGCAAACATATTTTGTCATTTATTTTTGCAAAAAAATATTAAACTGCATTTTCATTTTAAATTTCAGGTCCATCAAATGTTTCAAAAGCAACTCAACAATGCAAAATCTTAAAATTTCTATTATAGAAAATTTTACGTTGTTTTTTTTTTTTTTTTTTTTTTTTTTTATATATATATAATTCATTCATTTTATTTTCGGCTTAGTGCCTTTATTAATCTGGGGTCGCCACAGCGGAATGAACCGCCAACTTATCCAGCATATGTTTTACACAGCGGATGCCCTTCCATCTGTAACCCATCACTGGGAAACATCCATACACACTCATTCCCACACATACACCTCTGACAATTTAGCTTACCCAATTCACCTATAGCGCATGTCTTTGGACTTGTGGGGGAAACCCACACGAACACGGGGAGAACATGCAAACTCCACACAGAAATGCCAACTGACCCAGCCGAGGCTTGAACCAGCGACCTTCTTGCTGTGAGGCGATTGTGCTACCCACTGCGCCACCGCTTTGCCCATATATATATATATATATATATATTGGCAATATGCATTAATCCAATAAACATATGATTCAAAACACAGAAAACTAATGTGTAAGTAAAAAATAAGGCATGTCTATTAGAGTGTTATTTTTGTCCCCACAGGAACTCTTGTTATTTAAACCTGATTTACTTTTAAACTGAAAAACTCCGACATTTCAAACTCAAGGATGTGTTACTGCACTAAATAACCTGTAGATTGATCATTACTGTGACACATGAAAAGAGAAACACAACTTGTAATAAGGAAAAAAGACCCACTACAATAATTTACTTTTTGCATTTAAAAACTGAAATTCGGAGCTAACTGTGGGACACGCTCCCAAAATCACATGATATTTGGCCACTCCATCAAGGGTTGCATGCTGAATGTCCTGTTTTAGCCTGGAAATCAAATGTTGTCAGAGCTTGTCCCATGTTACTTTCGTCCCTGCTCTCCCCTAATTTTCTAACTCCACAATGCCACAACATTACACAGTTACAAACCTTGCAAACTTATTTAATATTTAATTACTCTGTATTTCTAATAAATAAATAACATAAATCACACTGATTTATAAAATATAATATCACTGAATCATGCCGTTGTATAAATCACTTCAATGAATCACCATGAAAATTGAAACGTGAACTTTTCCTCCAGATGGTTACCACAGATTGACTTTTGTGCTTGTTCAAGTGCAATTAGAAAGAGGAAAAAGTCTCTCGGGCAAGGATAAGAGGGCCAGAGAGACAGAAAGAGTCAAACAGGGAAGCAGCAGCACCATTATCTCTTCAGTCCACCAGCAGACTCAGCATTCATTGTGACGGTCTATTGTGCCCCTCCGCCGGTAACCATGGCAACCCATGGGGACACCCAAACCCTGGCATGAGCTGTTTTGTGTGCAGTAGTGCCACAGCCAGAGAGAAACGCATATGCCATCATTACAGCTCCAGATCTCACCAAAGACCGAGCGCAAGTATCTTCTCGACTGCATTCATGATGTTTAGAGGGAAATTAGGGTGAGGTTAATATATTCATGTGTTCGATTAATTACATGTTAAAAACTGTAAACGTGTTAATGGTCAGTTCAGGTATTGTGATGCAGATTTAACAGAGATTGTGGGGGAAAATAATTAAGCTTGTGTTTAAAAAGTAAAAAATTCTGTAACC
>CAIGQW010005009.1:1326770-1337655 GCA_903798125.1 Danio choprae | reverse complement strand
AATTCACTGACCTGCAAAGCGCTTATATATATATATAAATTTAAATAAATTGATTGACATTTTTACATCATAAATAAATGTACTTTATTCCTTATTTAAAGGTAATTTAGGATAATTAAAATTGACAGTTGTAAACAAATATAACTAAGATATTTCTTGAGCTATGAAAGAGTAGCCTGTGGGCAACTGAACTTTTGCCTTTAACTGTTTCATAAACTAGTGAGCTGCTACCTCAGGATTCTGGTGAACAAAGGTTTGTCCAGCATTCAAATGAAACCTTCAAACATGTCTATAGTATGCTGTGCACAATTGCATTGGTAGGAAGCTCACGGTTTACAAACCCAGAAGAAGAAAACAGTTGTGAGGAAATCTGAGATACGAGGAGTTGCGAGAACGACACGATTACTCTCTCATTTGCTATTCTAGAGTCAGACAGTAAGGTGAAAACAACAGGGACAAAACCCACAGAGGGAGATGGAGACAGGCACACAAAGAGGAATACTGGTATGCTTGAAATCTAAAGCATAGTGGAAATCCTGGTGGCATTGTAAGTGCAGACAGTTCCAAAGATTTCTACAAATACTAATCGGATGATGTTTCCAATTCATGCCATGCTAATCTACTCTGACATAGAAGAAGATTGTATTTCTCAGAGGTTGCTCTGTTTTATTTTTGCTTCAAATGTTTCTCCAGTTTCTTACGAGAAATAAAAACAGACACACATGAGGCTCTAGCTGACATACAGTAGAAATGAAAGAAACTCTCGTGAGTGTGTGCAAACGAAAAAAAAAAAAAGGAAAATAATCCTTCACATGAAAATCAGTCTACAAGCTTCAGACGAGCTATTGTAGTAAGTCAGGAAAGGTCTCAATGTTATTTTTTTATTTATTCATTTCTTTATTTTGTGCAAGCTGTTCACATTTTGGCTATGAAAATGCAACTATTGCATTTAACCTTTAAACTTTGGTGGAGACGTGTTTATTCTCTAGAGAAATGAGAAAGTTAGGGACCACTAAATTTCATTGCTTTATTCTAGAAAAAGAAATTCATATTCATTCATTCATTCATTTTCTTTTCGGCTTAGTCCCTTTATTATTCAGAGGTCGCCACATCGGAATGAACCGCCAACTTACCCAGTATATGTTTTACGGAGCGGATGCCCTTCCAGCTGCCACCCATCACTGGGAAACACCCATACACACTCATTCACACACAGCCCTACCCACTGCACCAACGCGCCACCCTATAAATTTATATATATTTATATTTATTTATTTATTTCTATTTTTTTCCCCCTAAACTTGTCTGGGGTAAGTTTTAGGTATTGGGGTTTGATTTAGTGTAAAACTATATAGACATGTTATACAAAAATATTATACAATTAATTAATGTGTTTGTTAATTAATTAATTTATTTTCTTTATTTTTATTATTATTTTATTTTTATTTTTTGTCTAGGTGCACTCCCTAAAGTAATGCTTCCAAAAAGGACTTTTTTGTAACAATACCATAGACAAACAATATTTGGTTTCCCAGAGAACATGAATGTGAAGAACATTTTGATATTTAGTGGAATGAGATATTTGCTTGGATGTTACAGGAACCAACAATGCCAATACAGGTTATTATAATTTTTTTATTATAGTGTGGGGTTTCAACTTTTTATGACTTCTCTTTTCAAGAAAGTTGCTGGTTCGAGCTGGGTCAGTTGGCATTTCTGTGTGGAGTTTGCATGTTGTCCCCGTGTTGGTGTGGGTTTCCTCCAGGTGCAACGGTTTGCCCCTCACAGTCCAAAGTAATGCGCTATAGGTGAATTGAATAAACTAAATTGGCTGTAGTGTATGTGTGTAAATGAGTCTGTATGTATGTTTCCCAGTACTGTGTTGCAGCTGGAAGGGCATCCGCTGTGTAGAACATATGCTGAATAAGTTGTGGTGAATAAAATGTGGTGACCCCTGATGAATAAAGGGACTAAAATGAATTAACGAATGCCATGAATGAGTAACAGAGTAACAGTACACTCAAAATAATATCAATGTAAAACTACAGTAAGAGGAAGAGAGAGAGAGAGGTGCTACAGTTTTTTGTTTTTTTTTAGCAAATACAGGATGTTACTTCCTAAATGCATCATCCACTGCAGAAAACTTAGACATTTCCCATCATTTCATCAGCTTATTTTAGCAAATAACCAGTGGACAATCCGCAGGCAGGAGAGTCACAGCTATTGTGACCTCTTCACAGACACAGACACACACGCACACGCACACACACACACACACACACACACACACACACACACACACACGCACACACGCACACGTACATGCGCGCACACACACACACACACACACACACACACACACACACACACATATGCAGACACAGACAAACGCTGACATTGAAAGTTCAAAAGACACTTACTAAATCTCAGTTTTTGTCTGTTTTCGGTCAATGCCGGTGTAGTTACTGAAATTTGTGTTTACTTTTGCACAGGTAAACCCTTTCTGGTCACATGATGTTCTGAAAGGGACAGTTCACACACACAAAAAAATACTGTATGCTGTCATCATTTACTACCAACATTTGTTCCAAACCTATTTGAATTTCTGTCATCTGTTGAACACAAAAGAAGACATTTTGAAAAATGGTGAAAACGGTAAAACAGATTCACTGGATCTCTTATGTTTTCAGAGTGATTCGCTGAATCTCTTGTGTTAGCAGGCTCATCACTGAATGTTTTGACTCTTCAGAGTGATTCACTGAATCTCTTGTGTTTTTTTAGGCTTGTTTGATTGAGCGTCTGTTTTGACTCTTCAGAATAATTCACTAGATCTCTTGTGTTTTTTAGGCTTGTCTTTGTTGAGGATCTGTTTTGACTCTTCAGAGTGATTCACTGGATCTCTTATCTTTTCAGAGTGATTATCTGAATCTCTTGTGTTTTCAGGCTTATCTTTGATTGATGGTCTGTTTTGACTCTCCAGAGTGATTCACTGAATCTCTTGTTTTTTCAGGCTTGTCTTTGACTGGTGATCTGTTTTGACTCTCCAGAATGATTCACTGGATCTCTTATGTTTTCAGAGTTATTTGCTGAATGTCTTGTACTAGCAGGCTCATCTCCGATTGTCAGTCTGTTTTGACTCTCCAGAATGATTCACTGGATCTCTTATGTTTTCAGAGTTATTCGCTGAATGTCTTGTGCTAGCAGGTTCATCTCTGATTGTCAGTATGTTTTGACTCTTCAGAATGACTCACTGGATTTATTATATTTTTTAGAGCTATTCGCTGAATCTCTTGTACTGGCAGGCTCAAACTGTGGGGGAAACCGGAGCACCCGGAGGAAACCCATGCGAGCACAAGGAGAACATGCAAACTCCACACAGAAATGCCAACTGACCCAGCTGGGACTTGAACTTTCTTGGTGTGAGGCGACAGTGCTAACCACTGAGCCACCGTGTCGCCCTGTCCTTTTTTCATTTTCTTTTAATTTTACAATAAAAAGAAAACATAAATAAAGTGTGCAGAACGAACCAACATACAGTAGGCTCTGGTTTCCCCCACAGTCCAAAGACGTGCTATAAGTGAATTTATGTAAGCAAAAGTGGCTGCAGTGTATGAGTGTGTGTGAATATGAGTGTATGGGTGTTTCCCAGTAATCCGCTGCATAAAACATATGGTAGAATAGTTGGCAGTTCATTTTGCTGTGGCAAACGCTGATAAATAATGGTCTAAGTCGAAGGAAAATTAAATTAAAATGTAATTGTTTTATATTCAGTTCACATCAATTTGTAAAAAATTATTAAAGGTGGATACTTGGTTCAATTGCCTGGTCCAAACCCATTGTCTCCCCTTGCCACCTTCTCTGCTGGTTTGTGTTCACACTGTCTTTTTTTACTTCTAATAAATGTATTTGTTTTATTTAAGATTTAATTTAATGATAAATTTATCATTTATCATTTTCTTTAGACCTGTAATGCACTCCAGAATCTGATAGATGGCTCAGCTGTACGCTATAGAACAGTCATACAAACGTTGTGAAACATTGTCATACAGTGTTATGCCTGGATGTCATAAATAGCCTTGCATTTACTAACACAGACTATATTTGAAGTATTTGGAAGTAATTTGCGTTTTCCTCCTGTAGAAAAAAACGTCATAAGAACAATGCTTAGTGGCTCAATGTATTACAACAGTGTTTTTAAAAGACTAATCACTTTATTGATAGTATACAATCAAGCACAAGTGGTCAGAACCCAAACGAGTCGCATTTAATGAAGTATTAATCGTTTCTCCCAAAGGAAAGCCTGTCTAAGCGAAATGCTAGCAGGCATCTGTAGCTCCGCTTAGCTCTGCCTCTTTGCCCTTTTTCGGGTACCCCAGTTGGTGCGATGACGTGCGAACAAAATGGTGACCGTTGGCCACACCCACTTGTAGCTTCATTTGCGCTCTTCAGAAACCTATGGGTGACGTCACGGATACTACGTCCATATTTTTTTACAGTCTATGGCATTTACAGCTTAACATACTGAACTCTAAAGTCAAACGAACCCAGGTGCGGACCAGAAGTGCTAGTGTGAAAGCATTCTAAGCTAACTTAATCAATTAGTGTTGGGACAGCATAAAGGAATTGTGTGAAACCCAGCATTTTTACAGTGTGAACTTTTCAGAAGCTGAAGACATACACCTATGAACCTCATTGTCTGATTCACTTTGTTTAAATGGCATTTAGGGAGAAGACAGATTTGTTTCAATCCTGAGGTACAGATTGTGAACATTTGGAAAGCTGAGGAGAGGATTTGAATGAATAAAAACTTAAACTGTGGTCTGTTCACCAAACAAGCTGTTCACACGTTGGCAATAAAAAGGTGATTAATACATGACAATTCTTACACACACAGCCTTTTAATCTCACAGTACAATAGAAATAAAGAAAATCTATCATACTGCTAATGTATCGCCCCGATTCAGTCTGCTAAGGAGTTCTTAATCCCAAACAAGACACAGAGACTGACACTGTATGCGCACAAATAATGCATCAAAACCCATTTCTAGACAGGGCTGTTTATGTGCATGTGTTTGTGCCAACTGGCAGTCATAAATAACCTCAGGCAGGCTTTCATTTTCTCGTCCTTCTCCAAAGTAATGTCAGCGCATGTGTTGGATTTGTCTCTAATTAAAACATGGCCGTCAAAAGAGGTGCCAGCGATTGTTTACCCTTATTGAAATTAGCCGCCCCGGCCCTTCCATGGGACTTCCTGTCAGAAGCATAATTATCGAACACAAGTACATTTCGGAAGACATAATTCCAAAGCTATCATGTTACGTTGGCACAGCGAGCACCCCAATCAAGTCGTCCCAAACTAAAAGAAGTTGTGCTTTGCATCCCGATCAGCCCATTCCGTCCCTGCTTTTGAAAGTTCCTCAGAAGACCTGTCAAAGTAAAAGTCCCCCGCTCTCGCGCTGAATGAAGCACTATGAAGTTTAAAGGCAGCTTAGAACTGTGCTGTATAATTTACCTTTCCAAACTTATAATCGCTTTTCATATACTTTAAAACCCAGCAGTTTAAATGCAGCGAATCAGCTGAAGCTTTAAAGGGATAGTTCACACCAATTTACTCACTATTTCCCTCAAATGGTTTTGTATCTTTATGAGTTGAGCAATGGGGTACATGCACACGGACTTTTAATTTTCTGACAGCAAGCCCAACAGCTTCCGGTGAACTGTTTTTCCATTACAAAATTGCCACGTTTAAGATCTTAAGATCGTTTTATTTAAAAATAAGTGATTTTCATTGCCTGATACATGTACAATATAAAGTGGGTCCCCCCCCCCAATGACTTTAAAATATGAACATTTATTTATTTTACATTTATTTAATGGAGTTTCTGCTCTAGCTTGCTGCCACTGACAGCGCTACAGTTTACATGGTCTATCATCTCGTTTTACACTTGAACAACTAAATGAATGCTTAAGTTTATTTAACTGATTGTATTTTAATTACATTATCATGTCGATGCTGTAAAAGGAACCTTATAAAATTTAAAATAGTTACAGAAACCCTACACCGGAAGTTTACCGTTGGCTGAAAAACACTAGCTGTGCATATACCCTAATCCAGTCTTATGGATGGGACATTTGCAGTAAAAACCTGAAAATTTAATTCACAGAGAATGTCTATATGTTAACAGTTTATTGAAACATCTGTTTAAATTTTCCAAACACTTTACTTTACATTACATTACTTATGTTACCACGCAAACACGAGGAGAACATGCAAACTCCACGCAGAAATGACAACTGACCCAGCCGGGACTCGAACCAGCGACCTTCTTGCTGTGAGGCGACAGCGCTACCCACTGCGCAGCCCCACAAAAGACAATATTTACAAAAATGTAAGAACCTATAACAATTGACTTCTATAGCAGAAAAACAAATACTATGGAAGTCAATGGTTACAGGTTTTCAGCATTGTGTCCGGTAATCAATTTTTGACATGTTGTTTTGATTTGATGCTAATGTTGGATGTCAATGTGATCTCGCTTTGACTTGTAGGGACACAAAATCCAGTGCAAATTTAAAATTTGGAATTGAAGTTTTCAGATGAATACAACTTTTCTCATATTATAATACTTTCATGTTGTTATTTTGGTGGTCAAAAAGCATCAACGTGTGGATGTCAAATAGACGTCAAGGTTTTGACATCAAATCGTTTTGCATTTTTTTACCTATTTCCTGACCTGTTTGTTGATTCATTTTGACATCAAGGTGACCACGGGGATGAACAGAATATTTCTTCAAGTAGGAAGATCGACTGCCAGATATAAGACTGAGACTCTGCTGAGATCACAGGAGAAAAATCACACGCCACATGCAACATAAACCAGCATGTGAGACACCAGCCTGCCTTCAGAACCATTAATCGCTTTAATATTTACTGTTCAACTGGATTTGCGTTAATTGACTGGGGTTTGGAATCTGGGCGAATCAGAGCTTTCACAGCAGTGGCTCCAGAACAACAGAGGATTTCATTACGCTCTTAATTAAGCCAGAATTCAAAGGCTGTGCGCAGGAACGTAAGAACTGAAAGAAAGAGCAATGAGTGTCTGAGAAGAGAAAATAATAAAATGATTGTAGCGAGGCTTGGTATGCATGGATGGATTTGAGAATAAATTCAGTTTGCTCATTTGTACAAGCCTTCCATGTGGTGTACATATTTAAATATTCATGTTGAAGTTTTTAAGGTGTTAAAACATTGGCTAAAATATGAAAACTTGATGTTCTATATTTATTTAATAGTAATATAATAATAATTACATCATACTGAGTTTAAAGATGAGCCATGTTACTTTTTCTATATGATAATAATATTATAATTTATCTATCCATCCATCCACCGACCGTCCTAATCTGTCTCATCACATGCAATCTTATCTATTATGCTGATTTGCTGCTCAATAAAGAGTAATTAGCATAATTAACTCAGGTGAAAAGTTCTTCTTAATATAATTTTTTATTAACAGTTTAAATACTTTTGTGAATAAAAAGTTTAAAGAACTGTATTGAATGTCATTTGTAATCAATTGAACAACTCCTTTACAACTCATGGCTCTGTTACTCCAACAACAACAAACAAAACACCTACATGTTTCAAAGCCTTATTATAATAATCTTCTGCTATACAGCACACACACAGAACAGCAGTCAAAAAACTGTATGAGAATTAACATTAGTGAACACAAAACACAAAGGTTACTTAATCCATGGCACTCGGGAATACTTATCTCTGATTGGTCAATCCTGACATTCCAAAATGTATTATTCCTACATAACAACTGATGAAACTACACTGTAAAAAATATATATGACAAAGTCATGACAACAAATGTTTTATGCTACATTAACTTACTTTTATAAGTTAATCATTCATTTTCCTTCGGCTTAGTCCCTTATTTATCAGGGGTCGCCACAGCGGAATGAGCCGCCAACTATTCCAGCATATGTTTTACGCAACGGATGCCCTTCCAGCCGCAATCCAATACTGGGAAACACCCATACACACTCATTCACACACACCCATACACTACAGCCAATTTTGTTTACCCAATTCACCTATAGAGCATGGCTTTGGACTGTGGGATAAACTGGAGCACCCGGAGGAAACCCACGCAAACACAGCGAAAACATGCAAACTCTCTGTTGGAAAATCCAACAGGCCCAGCCAGGACTCAAACGAGTGACCATCTTGCTGTGAGGTGACAGTGGTAACCATTGAGCCAACGTGCTGCCCATTATTATTGTTCTTTAGGTGAATAATTAATCTATGCATGCTAATCCACTGAAAAAAACAAACAAACAAACGTTTGTTTTGGTAATCTTCAATCAAAATATGATCATTTGCTTTCCCGTTTGGAGTGGTGGTCCTTCTCTGGTGATGTAATTTTGATGGCTTCAGCTACATATTCAACAGTGCTCTGCTTTACTTTGGGCTGCTAAACCTTTCAGGCTTTTTTCTGTGAAAATAATACAGCTGGATATGCATTATTATTATTATTATTATTATTATTATTATGGTTATGCATGTGAATTCAAACAGTAAATTAAAATACTATATTTACATTTAAAGCACCATTTATCTTGCTGCATATGTATTTACATAATTTTATGTACATCTTTACTGTAAAATATACAATAATTTTCACAATGCAACTTTAAAACACTGCAAAGCTGTTCTACAGTAAAATACAGTTCATATTACAGTTAAATACTGTGTCATTTACAAAACTCATTAACAGTGTATCAATATAATAAATAAGTGAATCAGCATCTCTTGCACATGAAGAAAACACACTATCAACACAACTCAAGCAGACTTTGTGTTGATCCCGAAAGACAATTTGGTTGTTTTTGACTTTCCAGCAGGCACACAACATCATAAGACGTTAATGGTTAGATTTAGGTTGTGATGTCAGGTGACCAAAATTCAATGTCTAGTCAGCGTCTAAGGACAGCGTTATTTTGACATCCAAAAATGACATCCAATGACATTGAATTTTGGTCACTTCCCCACACAACCTAAAATCAACGTCGAACCAACATCTCAAGCCAACGTCATATTGACCTTAAATACTGACATTTATTCGTCAGGTACGGCAACCAAAATCCAATGTCTGATAGACGTCATAGTGGTAACGTCCACACAACGCCAAGCTGTAACATCATTAGACATTGATATTTGGTTGATTTTAGGTTGGACATCGGATATTGACGTCTGCCTGACGTTGGCTTCTGACGTCAACCCGATTTTCATTTCCAAACAAAATGCAATGTCCCCACGATGTTGTGGTACAACGTCAATCTGACGTCATGTTGACATCTTGTGCCTGCTGGGTTTATTCAGAAACACTGTTTACAGATATAAAGAAAACTCCTGCTGAAGTGTCTTTACATGTTCAAATACTACATGCAATTTGAACATTTAAAAAGCACAAAGTTTTAAGCAGCTTTTGTAAATACTTTCTTAAGGCAGCAGTTGAATGCTGGTAAGATTCGTGAGATCGTGAACAGATTTCATTGCTATGCAGATGGCGATGATTTGCCGTGTCGCAGCTCGGGTCACCAGAGGCATTAACTTTTAATAAAATCAGTTCATCTGTGGAGCTCAGGGTTTCTGCTGTGTTCCAGTGAGGCGCACCTGATGGTGTCTGTTCATGCCAGAGCTGCTCATCGCCAGAATTAATTAGACACCAGTTCTGCACATATTCACAGATATCGCTCTATTCATCTCCAGCTCTTCACTAGTTCCTGTGCTTTATGACTTGCCAAGGAGAGTTCATAATGCAACATTAATTGCTTTCAATATGTCCCTGACATTATAATGGCATTTATGTAAGCCAAAAGTGTAATTTTACAGTGTTCAAATGTTTAGATGTTAGCTTGCTATTCATACTTTTAAAGTACAGACTGTATTGACCTACATCATAGTGTTAAAGTGGATGCCATTTAGCTTTTATTTCCCTCTTCAGATCAAATTCTGCACATGAAGATATGTTGATCTATAAAATAATGAGAGTGCACACATATACATATATTAAATAAAAGTTCCAATGCTTTGTCAGAGAGAAGAATAATTCTTTGGCAATATAATCCTAACTCATTCATTCATTTTCTTCTCAGCTTAGTGCCTTTATTAATCTGGGGTCGCCACAGCGGAATGAACCGCCAACTAATCCAACCCATGTTTTACGCAGCAGATTCCCTTTCAGCTGCAACCCATCACTGGGAAGCATCCACACACTCATTCACACACATACACTACAAACAATTTAGCTTACCTAATAGCGCATGTCTTTGGGCTTGTGGGGGAAATCGGAGCACCCAGAGGAAACCCTGGGAGAACATGCAAACTCCACACAGAAATGCCAACTGCCCTAGCCGGGGCTCGAACCAGCGACCTTCTTGCTGTGAGGTGATTGTGCTATCCACTGCGTCACTGTGACGTCCCATAATCCTAGCTGAGTTATTCAAATATTCCTATTCTGTGATTTTTTTTTTCTTTGTTAAATTGATGTATACATTTATGTTTTAATACTTGAGTCCAATTTCCATAATTGTGTGCTAAAACTAATTTCTCATAACCACTCAGTGCTCAGAATACAGACAGACAGAACCTTATAATTACATACACATACATGTACACATACATACACATACACATACATACATACATAATTACACACATGCACACATACATACATACTTACATACACACATACATACATCCATGCATACATACTTTCTTACATACATACTTTCATACATACTTTCATTCATACATACATACATACATACATACATACATACATACATACATACATACATACATACATAC
>CAIGQW010005009.1:1235159-1246799 GCA_903798125.1 Danio choprae | reverse complement strand
AAATTAAATTAAATTAAATTAAATTAAATTAAATTAAATTAAATTAACCATAACTAAATCCTTAAGTAACAAATTTCAATTTACACTCAACAACTAATGCATAAATCCAAGATCCGGCAACACATTTATTGTTTTTCGTCAGTTAGCGATAGCGATCTCTTTAAGAAGTGAGCAGACGAAAAATAAAATATAATAAAGTTACAGTCAATAAAACTGCACAAAACACCCTGAAAAACAAAAGAACACCTTAACAAATCTGAGCACCTGCTGAAAGTATGTTTGCAAATCACTGAAACTCATCCACAGATAAGCTGAACAATACAGGGGCCCAGATGGATCAACCATATCCACACAACGGAGCCCAGCCTTGGGTTCACGGACAGATGCTCAGAAGCAAAAAGCATTCACTAAGTGAGCACCCAAGGCTATGTGTGGAGAAAAGCAGAGGACTGGACATTTACTCGCCCGAGAGGCTCTGTGGGGGTGGACGGCGAGCATGCTTCACATCAAGGCTACTGCATTAATATACCGCCAGGGATGTGCACAGGCATACATATGAGGGCACAAAGTGTTAGGTAGCATGGAAATTTGTGTAACATAATGAATAAATTAGACAAGGTGGAACTGTGTAGTCAGCAAACATGGCTTAGACTCCCTAGCAGAGCTTTAGGGAATAACAGGATTCAACAAATATCTAATAAGCCAAATGCATGGCAGAAACCCAATGCATTTAGGCAAGTAGACATGGTCAAGAAGATCTGCTGAAGTTCAAACCGAGCATCAGAATGGGAAGAACGGTGATTTAAGTGACTATCAAGTACGGTTGTCAAAGGTATCGACTATAATTAAAAAAATATATCCATATCCCGCTAACATTTGATTACTGTTGACAGCGTTCTTAAACACAACGCTATGAGTGGGGTGACAAGCAGGATGACCATGATTGTGACCACCTAGCTCCACCCCTGGCAATCTTTGATATTTTTGAATGATTTCAGCTTCCAACTGCATTAATCAATATAACATGATTATTGTGTCATACCCCGCCCCCTCGCAAGCATGTGTGTATTCATTGCTCTGCAAAAGCTCAGTTTCACATGGAAATCAGTGATGAAATCATGTAATGTGACTTTTATAGCATGGGATGTGCTTCATTTATTGAAGTGTACTCAATTCATTCATATTTTAGCTGAAGGTACATGGCTAAATAGTCAAATGTAAAAAAAAAGAAAAGTGTCAACGCTGAAAAGTGTTAAATCACATGCGTAAATGAAAAGGCTCATGTAACAGTACATTGAAACCATGTGGTCCTTAAAGTGACAGCACGCTACATTCCTGCTGCTGATTGTGCTTATTAATATTAATCAAATAACAAAAGACAAGGACAAAATCACACACTCATCTTGACTAAAGGACTTTTATAGCTTTAATAGAAAACAAATCAAGTTAAATTTGTACAGAATTTCTTTGAAGACTATGCTTAAAGAGCAGTTTGTTTCATTCATTCCTTCATTCATTCATTTTAGTCCCTTTATTAATCTGGGGTCGCCACAGCGGAATGAACCGCTAACTTATCCAGCATATGTTTTTTACGCAGTGGATGCCCTTCCAGCCGCAACCCATCACTGGGAAACACCCATACACACTCATTCACACACATACACTACGGACAATTTAGCTTCCCCATTGGGTAGCACAATCACCTCACAGCAAGAAGGTCGCTGGTTTGAGCCCCGGCTGGGTCAGTTGGCATTTCTGTGTGGAGTTTGCATGTTCTCCCCGTGTTCGCGTGGGTTTCCTCCGGTGCTCCGGTTTCCCCCACAATTCCAAAGACATGCGGTACAGGTGAATTGGGTAGACTAAATTGTCCGTAGTGTATGTGTGTGAATGAGTGTGTATGGATATTTCCCAGTGATGGGTTGCAGCTGGAAGGGCATCCGCTGCGTAAAACATATGCTGGATAAGTTGGCGGTTCATTCCGCTGTGGCGACCCCAGATTAATAAAGGGACTAAGCCAAAAAGAAAATGAATGAATGAATGAATGTTACTCAGCTTATTTAATTTATGCTGTTGCATATATATTAGGCCTACACTGAAGTCTGCTGGTCACTACTAATTCATTCGCTCCATGCTGTACAATATGACACAGTTTTACTACAGATTATGAGAGCTGGTCAGCAAAATAAAACAGATGACATGCTAAGATACTTATATAAAATTATATTTTTAAGGCAAGCACAGGTTGGCGAATTTATGCCTAGACAGAAGTCCATAAAGTGAGATGTTATTCTGTGCATAAACCGAGGAATAGCTGATGATGGCACGGTTTGATGTTTGGTTGACCAATCAGCAGAGAGGAGGCATGTATAATCCCTGCCCACACAAAGAAAACATTTTAAAGCTGTTTATTCGTTTTTTTTTTTTGTTTTTTTTAAATAATCTTGATTACAATTTTGACAAAAATAACCATGATTATGATGTTTTCCATAATTGAGCAGCCCTACTATCAACTTGGTAATGTTGTAGGAGTCAGACTAGTAAGAGATTGTTTTGGTTTGTTTTGCATTTTCTATTGGATTCAAGTCAGGTGATTGGCTGGGCCATTCTACAGCTTGATTTTCTTTCTCTGAAAGCATTTGAGAGTTTCCTTGGCAGTGTTTCGAATCATTGTCTTGCTGAAATGTCCACCCTGGCTTCATCTTCATCATCCTGCTGATGTAGATGTTGGACTGAAGCAGCTTATATTACTTTACAATTAGGAAGGGCAGAGGGTTACTGAAGAACCACTGAGAATGTCTTTCTACATCTCCCTTTCTTCTTGTGTTCAATACTCTTTCCCTGGGTCATTTCATTTTATTACACATAACTTCATTTGTAAATTCATTAGTTTTGTTTTCTTTGCATATATGCATTTCTTTGGTTGTTACCAACATCTGGTTAAGATTTCAAGTCAACAGCACCTTTAGAAATATGTTTTCTGAGAAAAATGGTGTTCGATATTTATTTCCCCCACTATATATGCCGTTGGTGGTTCTGTGGGTGAACTTGACTTGTTAGTGCCAGAGGACAGATGAGATGGGTTCAGGCAATAGAAACGTAATGGTAAATCAAATAACTATGTATTATAACCTGCAGAGAAACATCCCTAAATGCACAACACCTCCAATCCACACAGGTCCGTCCCTTAATGATCACAGTGAAGCCATCTCCTGACGGCTACTTCCAGCAGGATCATGCACTATGTCATAAAGCTCAGATCATCTCAAACTGGTTTCTTGAACATGACATTGAGTTCACAGTGCTCGGCAAGGCCTCCACAGCCAGCAGATCTCAATCCATTAGAGCACCTTTGGGATGTGCTGGAACAGGAGATTGACATCATTGATGTTCAGCCGACAAAATGCAATCTGTAAAATGAATTTTAGAGAAATGTTTCCAGCACCTTGTTGAATCTAAACTATAGTTAAATCTATGATGCATAGTTTGGATGTTAAAAGAACGCTTGCATACAGGTTTTCATAGAGCAATGATTCATTATGACTATATATATATATCATTATAAAGATGTATGCGTATTCATTGTACTGTAAAAAATATCCGTAAACTAGCAGTTTTTTGTGATTCATGTTTTTATTTGACCTTTCCCCATTTATTTTTTGCTTTTGAATCGCATTATGGGACCTTGATCTTTCTGCCAACAACTTTTAACCTTGCAAAGTTAGAAAAGGTGACTTTAATGAACATTTGTAATAGTTTAAAGTGACATATTGTCTGGGCTGGTGTTGTACATCACAGTACAAAAACCTTGCAATAAACTGCCAGTACATTTTCTGTTATTTTACAGATTTATTTCTCTATATATTATCTCTAATAGATTATATTACTTCAATCTACTAAAATGTCAATAAAAGTCACTTTGTTAAACTGTAGAGCTAAATTTTTACCATCAAAAGTGGACAGAGCAGAGATCAACATCCCATAATGCAATCCACAACCATAAATAAAAACTTGTGAATCACAAAATATGAAAATTATTAATTAACAGATATGTTTTTACAGTGTACCGGAACTGTTTTGTTGTAATAGTGGCATCTAACACACTTAAACAAGACAAAAAAAATAAAATAATTGAACACAAATAAGGGAAATGTGCCCTTTTCAATTTAAGATGAATCAGTAATGCTTTTCAATTTGTATGCGTGCTGCATGACGGTCTAATTGCTTTGCACGGTATGCGCCGAGACTTCTTGGTGCGTTGCTGGAGTATAAGATCAGATTCATTAGAGACTCCACTGTCTGCGAATAACAACCTTCTTTCTTGAGAACATGCAATGTAAGCCTGGATTTGTAAGCAAGTGCCTGGACGCAACGAATCACTGAAGCGAACTGGAATTTTTCTAATTCAATAACCTTCGTCCATATGTGGTGAAAGATGAAGCAATATTTACATACATAGATCTGCCCACTCATTTATTGAAACGTTGGATATAATTATATTATGCGAGATTCTGGAGAATTGATCAAACTGGAGGTTATCTACTGCGTAAGGATAATAAAAGAAAGAATGTTTGATCGAAGCGCCATAGAAAATAAGGTTGTAGCCATTATTGTATCATAGGTTTCTTATGAAAACCATTGATCATTCCGTAGAGCCGTGTTGAACAAGTATGAGAGAGAAGCACATAGCTGTAATCAAAGGTGCCATTCATCATCAATGTGCTGAATGTCTCAAGGGGCTGAAGAACAACTTTCATCTCTTAAAACTCATACAGAAAATTCCAGAAACAAGGCTTGAGAACCAAATGTTGCCTGCAAAGCTGGAGAAATAGAAAGATATATATACAGTTGAAGTCACAATTATTTAATTTAATTTTTTTAAATTAAATTTTTTTTTTTTTTTCCCACAAGTCCAAATGATGTTTAACAGAGCAAGGAATTTTTCACAGTATTTCCTATAATATTTTTTCTTCTTTAGAAAGTCTTATTTGTTTTATTTTGACTAAAATAAAAGCAGTTTAGAATTTTTTAAAAAACATTTTAAGGTCAATATTATTATCCCTCTTAAGCAATATTTTTTTTTCTGATTGTCCACAGAACAAACCACTTACCTTATTACTCTAACATGCCGTTAATTAACCTAGTTAAGCCCTTAAATAGCCCTTTAAGCTGAATACTAGTATCTTGAAAAATATCTAATAAAATATGATATACTGTCATCATGGGAAAAATAAAAGAAATCAGTTATAAGAAATGGGCCTCACAGTGGCGCAGTGGGTAGCACGTTCGCCTCACAGCAAGAAGGTCGCTGGTCGCTGTTTCGAGCCTCGCCAGTTGGCGTTTCTGTGTGGAGTTTGCATGTTCTCCCTGTGTTGGCGTGGGTTTCCTCCGGGTGCTCCGGTTTCCCCCACAAGTCCAAAGACATGCGGTACAGGTGAATTGGGTAAGCTAAAATTGTCCGTAGTGTATGTGTGTGATCGAGAGTGTATGGATGTTTCCCAGAGATGGGTTGCAGCTGGAAGGGCATCCGCTGTGTAAAACATATGCTGGATAAGTTGGCGGTTCATTCCGCTGTGGCGACCCCAGATTAATAAAGGGACTAAGCCGAAATGAAAATGAATGAATGAATGAGTTATAAGAAATTAGTTGTTAAAACTATTATGTTTAGAAAAATCTTCTTTTCTCGTTAAACAGAAATTAGGGAGAAAAGAAATGATGGGGGGGCTAATAATTATGTATATCCGTGTTAAAAAATTCAAAGACATTAGTATGAAATTCAAAAGATGACAGTTGCTTCAAACATGTAGCTCTCCCCATCACTGAGGATAGATAACTACTGTTACATTTTCTTGCTTACAGTAGGCATTATGATATACAGTACAGCATTCTATGAAGGACTGTGTTGCAGTGTCATAAATAGTGTGCCACTTTCTGCAACACTGGGCTGGAACATTGCATCCATCGTGTGATGCTTCGAAAGCTCTTGTATTGTGTAGAATAAAAGGCATTCAGATTCTAGTGATGTACTGTGGTTGTAAACTCTCACTAATTAATTTAAACGCTCCAGTTTCAAAATGCATTAGGATCTGTTGACAGCATCTGTAGCAAATGCATAAAACAGTACTGTACAGTAGTTAAAGTAAGCTAAATGTTTTTATTATATGTTTATTTATTTATTTATTTATTAATGCATATAAAGGCTTTATTCTATGGGGTTTCTAATCAGAAATGAGTATAGTAAGCAGTGGTGTAAAGAAACAAATTACAAATACTCAAATAATTAGTTTTTAGTAATGTACTAATTAGTTTTAGTAATTTTACTTTCCCTTGAGTACATTTTTAGTGTTGTATCTGTACTTTTACTCCACTATTTTCCTTCAACCTGCAGTCACCGCTTTATTTTTTTTCTTGTCTATGGCGATTGGCTGAGTAGCAAAATCAGTCCTGCGATTCCTGTCCAATCAAATCGCATTTAGAAACGAAATCGCATCATACTGAACAAGGCATGGGCGCTAGAGCTTAGATTGGGTCCAAAAAATTAAACCCGACCCTACCCTACCTTGTGTCCGAGCCTGACCCGGTCCAACACATTACCTGTAATTATGAGCCTGAGCCCGGTTTTAACCAGACTATATTTTAACACGTGGGCCCTTATAAAAAAAACTCTCAACTACAATTTTGAGTTGTTTGAACTACAGACATCAGTTTATATTTATTTTAATGAATAATGCAACAAGAATGAAGCATGTAAACTGCATTGTTTGTTTAATCAGAATGGATCATAATAAAGAGGACATTGAAGGCTGACTATCATCCTTTCTGCCATGGCAAGCCTGCTTCATGTGTCTTTTCATCGTGGAAGTCCACGTTTGTACTAACACCTCTTTCACATCACAGGCGCGAGCAGAGCGTGAGCAGCGTGTGTTTTTTTCGCCGTCCATGTTAACAGATTAGAGCTTTCATACCGCATGCAGAAGCAGCGATTCAGTATGGAGCGTGAGCGGCGCTGAAGCAGCAGTACCGTGATCATTTCAGCCCTGGGTCTATTTTTGCCGCTGCTCATGCTCAATTAAAATGACATTGCACTGATAATGACTAAAAACACATTGAATGACAGTAAAATGTAGCAATTTTACCCAATAAATGCATCAACAAGATCCACAGATTTTTATGCACTGTTTCTGCTCTATATACGCGCTGCGCATGCGCTTCTTCAACTCTGCTTGCACGTGCGGTTTGAATGTGTGCCAGTGGAGGAGATGCTGTTCCGGGAGCTAGAGAGTTGCTGCGCATGACATGCGCTGCAATTTGTGCAACTTTGTAGACCTACACGTGTTGCTTAGGCCAACATTACTAAAACATTAGTATAACATTTTGTAATTATGGCATAGCTTTCCACCCAATAAGGCGAATTAAGTAATAACAAAAAAATAAAATGCTTGATCATGGCTCGGCCTGGCCCGGTCTGACCCGATGATAGTGAGAGGAAATATTGGCCCGACCCGGTCCGCAGATCGGGTCGGTTCAAGTTTGGGCTTGGGTAGAGAATCTAAACTCTAATGGGTGCTTTATACATGCAGCAAATCGTTTAAAAACATTAAAAGTGTCCAAAATCTTTACACGCAATGACCCAGGGACATTTTAGACTGTATGATGACTGAAATTGCCAAATGGCCTTAAATAATAACACGAGAGAATGTTATGTTGGGCCTCACAGTGGCGCAGTGGGTAGCACGTTCGCCTCACAGCAAGAAGGTCGCTGGTTCGTGCCTAGCCTGGGTCAGTTGGCATTTCTGTGTGGAGTTTGCATGTTCTCCCTGTGTTGGCGTGGGTTTCCTCCGGGTGCTCCGGTTTCTCCCACAAGTCCAAAGACATGCGGTACAGGTGAATTGGGTAAGCTAAAATTGTCCGTAGTGTATGAGTGTGAATGGGTGTGTATGGATGTTTCCCAGAGATGGGTTGCAGCTGGAAGGGCATCCGGTGCGTAAAACATATGCTGGATAAGTTGGCGGTTCATTCCGCTGTGGCGACCCCAGCTTAATAAAGGGACTAAGCCGAAATGAAAATGAATGAATGAATGAATGTTATGTTTACACATTCCTGCCAAAACTGCATGTAAACATATCAGCCTTTCACAGCATAATACCAAAGACTATAGAATACACAAGACGTGCCACTCGTATAGTTTTGAATGGGGAAAAGTGTAACGGTCAATATGATGAATGAAGCCATGCCTACTAGTGCAAGAGGCAATCATCGATCGCTATAGACTGACGTTTTTCTGGGGGAGAAGTTCGGACCAGACGTGCTTTTACGACAGTTTTTTGTGGTCAACAAACGTGTTGCATTCTCAGCGAATACTTGTTTCACAGACATAAGAAATATATCCACATAAAGCTTAAAATGTATTTTTAAATGAACCAACTACACTTGTAAACAAAAGTATTTTGGTTTTGTAATCTGTATGAAACAAACGTGAGGTACAGTCCATCCTGCCAAAAGCACATCACATTACAGCAACTACTCAAATGCCCGCAAACTAGTAAACAAAGAGTCGCTTTCATTTCCGGAGGAGATTTGCCATCAATACCAAGTTGTGAATTACTACAGAAGACCAGCGCGATCAGATGATCAGTATTCATTCATTCATTCATTCATTCATTCATTTATTAATTCATTCATTTTCCTTTAGCTTAGTCCCTTTATTTATTACTGGTTGCCACAGCGGAATGAACCGCCAACTTATCCAGCATATGTTTTACGCAGCGTATGCCCTTCCAGCTGCAACCCAGTCCTGGGAAACATCCACACACACTCATTCGACCTACTTGCTGTGAGGCGACAGTGCTAACTACAGAGCCACAGTGTCGCCCCGATCATTATTCAGAGGATGATAATGTGTAGAATGGCCATAAATGAGGCTGGTGTCGTGATCTCGTTCCTTTCAAGTGTGCATGCGCATAGATTTTGATTGATTTGAACGTTTAGAAACTAAACTTATGAGACAGTTGTAATTTTATTGGTGATTACAAATATGTAATGTAATCGTAAGCTTGGCAAACAGTTTTGGAGAATTTGATGTTTCTCCATTCAGAGAGAATGCCCAAGCATACTGCCCGAGAGGTGTTTCAAAGATGGCTGCTGAGTGAAATTACTTGCCTTAAGTCAGTCAGTCAAGTTTACATTATTTTGTAAATTGATTTCCACTTTAACAAAAATATATTAAACAAACTGCATGTTTTACTATAGTTTTTAGAGCTAGGGCGCCACCATATTTGAATATCGCTGTGTCTGACGTCAGGGGGTTGGTTTCATTCCCTCAGCTGAACAGATACAATGGAAGTAATGGACTGAACACAAAGACTGCAAAGCCTAATTTAACCCAATGCGTGAAGCCTAATTTAAGCCATAAAAGCTATAGTAAAACATGCCCTTTTCTTCAAAATGGTTACATTAATCGAGTTTGTTTAATATATTTTCATTAAAAGGGAAACTAATTTACAAAATAATGTAAACTTGACTGAGTGCTTCACTTCCACTTTAAAGGGACTTTGATAATACTCATTACTCTTGAGCACTTTCAAAAAAGGCTACTTTTTACTTATACTTTGAGTAATATTTACAATACTTTTACTCTACTTGCACTACATTTTTGGGCAAGTAATGCTTTTACTTGAGTATGAACTTGCTCCACCAATGATAGTAAGTACATTAAAATGCTTGCATTATAAAATAAATATATGCCATTATATGAATCACCAAGGACCACGGATTCAGCTCAAAATCTTCTTTAATGTTCTACTGAAGAAAATAAAAAGTCACCCACATCTAGGATGACCTGTGGGTGAGTAATTTAACAGGACATTTTCACTTTGGGCAATCCCTTTAAATTAATTGTGTTCATTGTACAATTTCTGGGGTGGCACGGTGGCTCAGTGGTTAGCACTGTCGCCTCACAGCAAGAAAGTCGCTGGTTCGATTCCTGGCTGGGCCACTTGGCGGTTCGGTGTGGAGTTTGCATGTTCTCCTCCGGCTGCTCCGGTTTCCCCCACAGTCCAAAGACATGCAGTATAAGTGAATTGGATGAAGTAAATTGGCCGTAGTGTATGAGTGTGTGTGTGAATGTGAGAGTGTGTGGGTGTTTCCCAGTACTGGGTTGCGGCTGGAAGGGCATCCGCTGCGTGAAACATATGCTGGAATAGTTGGCGGTTCATTCTGCTGTGGCGACACCTGATAATCAGGGACTAAACTGAAGGAAAATGAATGAATGAATATAATTTCTGCACAAGTATTGAGTTAGACAGCTTTTAAAATGCAGTAATTACAACATACTTTTCGAAAGTTTATGTCTCAGGTTTCATTAAAACCATCACAATTTGTGATGAACCAAGGTTTTTGCGATGACATATGTTTTACTTTGTGTTGAACTATCACTTTAAGCCAGCCCAAAAATAAAAAAATAAAACATCTTTTGTGTCAGTAAAAACCCTGCTGTGTGGATTGAGAAATTCTCAAAGACATGCCCAGTAACCTCATTCAAAGACGCCACCTGACACCTCAGCACAACCAAAAAAGAGAGAGACAATAAAAGAGAAGACGTATCTTTGAGGATAGAAAGAAAAGGCAAAGACAAGCAGGCAGAACTAAACCCGGACTGTCAAATCCCTTCGCAGAGATATCATTTAATCAGCCATTAAAGCGATAAAGCTGTATCTGCGATTAATAAAACATGGTTACGCAAAAAAAGTGCCTGTCGGGCATGTCTTGGCTTTCTGTCCCTCACCTCGCGTGACCCTGAAGCACCTGTCAGAGTCCTGCGGGTTTCTGTGGGCCGTCGTGAGTCATCTAAAGTCAGACAAGCATTATCACGCCTCTGGCTGTTTTTCGGAAGCGCCACAGACTCCTCTATTAGTCTGTCGGTGGTTTTGACTCCTTGATCTGTTTTCTGTTTCTCGCTCATGTCTGTACGCATCCCATATCTGGAGATGTTGTTCTAATATCAGTTTCTAAATTACATGGAAGTAAGATGTAAATGAAAGTCTCTCTATGATGCAATCAAGTAAGGCTGGAAAAAAATAAATAATAGCAGTAAATAAATAAATACATACATAAATAAATAAGCAAGAAGTCATTTGTAAAACACATTGATGAGGATTAAATCAGTTATAATTTTAAATAATTTGTTTAAAATAATACAAGTATAATTTTTTGTAAGATTATAGATGTCTTTACTGACACTTTGATCAATTTAATGCATGTCTACTGAATAATAAGCTTAATTAATTGATTGACTGACTGATCAGTTCCCAGAAATACTGTTTTAAATGAGTTTCTAAATTAAACAAAGTAAGATGTGAACGGGTGGCACGGTGTCGCAGTGGGTAGCACAATCGCCTCACAGCAAGAAGGTCGCTGGTTCGAGCCTCGGCTGGGTCAGTTGGCCCATTTCTGTGTGGAGTTTGCATGTTCTCCCCGTGTTCGTGTGGGTTTCCTCCGGGTGCTCCGGTTTCCCCCACAAGTCCAAAGTAATGTGGTATAGGTGAATTGGGTAAGCTAAGTTGGCCGTAGTTTATGTGTGTGAATGAGTGTGTATGGATGTTTCCCTGTGATGGGTTGCGGCTGGAAGGCCATCCGCTGCATAAA
>CAIGQW010005009.1:1117044-1130963 GCA_903798125.1 Danio choprae | reverse complement strand
ATGGATGGATGGATGGATGGATGGATGGATCATACAATCAGTTAATGAAATAATGAATGAATGGATGAATGAATGCATGACTGAATGAATGAATGAATGAATGAATGAATGGATGGATGGATGGATCAATCAATCAGTTAATAAATTAATAAATTGATAGATGAATGAATGAATCGATGAATAGATGGATGGATTGATGGATGAATCAGTTAATGAATAATAAATGGATGAATGAATGAATGAATGAATGATAATGATGTTTTAGTGTTTGTAAGGTGAAACATCACAGCCTTTACTGATCCCAAAATAATCCTCATTTTCCACAACCTCTTTTTTCCCCTGTAATATTTAAAATAAATTATGCGGAAAACAGGGACATTTTCACAAACAAGCATTTAATAAATAAATGAAGAAAAAAAATGCTGTTTTGCTATCACTATTTGTGAGATGGAAAAAAAATACGGCAACAAAATACAGATTTTATTCCCCAAATATATTTATAGAATAACATCAGAGACTTCGGAGTGTTTAAAGAAATCTCACATTTGCCGCTTCACTTAATTTCTTAAATAACATTTAATTTACTTTTTTTTTTTGCTCTGTTCTATCAGTGTACTGTATTTGTGGACCAAGAGCCCAGCAGAACTCATCTATTTTAATAACACTCTTCTTAGAAAACTCCTGTAAGTTCTTTTTTCCACCCACATGTGCTCAACTTTGAAGACCAATTTCAAAGCAGTGCAATATTTCCAAGCATTCATACCATTTTCTGGCACTGTAGGTAAGGTGGAGGGGAACTGGGGATCGATTGTAAGGCGACCCGGGTCTTTTGGTGGACATTTCCAGAGTCCTGACCCAACAGCACATGGGAGGTAATTCTGTTACTCAGAAGAAAAGCTCAAAGGTCACCAACCGATCAATACAACACCATAACATCTCACACTTAAGCACCTTGGAGAAAATACGGCTTCTGGAGTTTGTTTTGCACCATTTTTCTGCATTTGCAGGCTTATGAGACTATTGATAAAGATTAAAAGCACCCATGTGGATAATGTAAGTTCAGAGCACTGTGCAAACTGTACATGAACCGTCTCTAATTGTATATACAACAAATTTGCACATGCCTTTTTGCTTCTTTTAGCCAGATTCTAAAGAAATATTGTATTTATGAAGCATTTTCCAGAATGCATTACTAATAATACCTTTTAGTTTTTAGTATTTATTTAAAGCTTATTTATTTATTATTTCTGGGTAATTGTATTATTTATGCTCATTACAATATCATAACCTAGAAGAATGTCAGTGTCAATCCACAAACATTTTTTATTGTATTTAATTGTATTTAATCAAATTTAAGCAAAAAAAAAAAAACATTATTATTTCCAACATACAGGCATACTGTAAACATGAATATAAGCGTGCAACAGTAGTCAAGTTGACAGGAATAATTTTTGTTTATATACTGTATTTATGGAACATTCTTAAGGCAACCAGAAAATTTAAGGTTGCAGGTTTGATCTTCAATTTCATAAGGATCCATTAACAGCATAGTTTCAAACAGACCTAAACATTAATCTTAGCTGTTGAAGCACAAGATGGGAAAAAAAATAAAAATGCAATTGAAGCACCATAAAGGGAAACAGCGGAGCACTCATCATGTATATACCTATAGAAATGGATGCATTGCATGTATGTCCATAGAAAATGCTGTTCATTTTTTTAAAACATGGCATGGCACAACTCAATTTTATACACTGTTTCTAGTGCACTTTGTGGCCCATTTCTTATGATTTTTTTTTTTTAAACACAGTGAGTATAGAATGACATCACAGTTCACCAGAAAAGCCCAGGCTGGCTAATCGAAATCGACATTCATCATGTATAAAGTCAATTATGCCATTTTTCATGGGTTTAGTACACTCTCAGGGTGGTAGCTTTTCAAAAAGTAGACATTTGTACCTAAAGGGTCCATATTGGTACCTCAAATGTACATATTAGTACATGAAAATTTAAAGAGGCGCACTTTTTAGGTACTAATGCCGAGTTCAGACTGCACAAATTTAGCCCCGATTTTGACTTGCCGAGAGGTTGAAAAATCGCAGACAAATGCCTAAAATCACAGGCAAATCAGTGCTCACTTACATGAGTAACAATGTGAACTATTAAAGATGCGATCTGAGAGAATCGGCAATGAGTCGCTGACACCCGTGAGATATTTGGCATGCTAAATATCTGGGCCTGTCGGCGACTCAAAATCATGGCGTGTAAAATGAGTTCTGATTGGCGATTACCTACAGCCAATAAGAGAGCAGCATCCAGACCAGCGGGAAGTTGGGGGAGGAGTTACAAATCTATATACCAGAATAACAGCAAACATGGCTTTGGCTGAGAAAAGGGCCCTTTTTTGGACCCATGAAATGGAGGAAAACTAGTGGAAATTTGGCAGGAGCACCCGTGTCTGTTAAAAGTGTCATCTGAGCAATACCACATACAGGTCGAAAAAGAGAAAAGTTGGAGAGAAACTGCTAATTCCCCTCAAAACCCAGGTGAGCAAAATAAGTTTCTACTCCACTAAAGGCTTCTTTCTCATTATTCACTCATTCTCTTTTCGGCTTAGTCCCTTTATTAATTAGGGGCCGCCACAGCGGAATGAACCGCCAACTTATCCAGCATATGTTTTACGCAGCGGATGCCCTTCCAGCCGCAACCCATCACTGGGAAACATCCATACACACTCATTCACAACGACCAATTTAGCTTTACCCAATTTTACCCAATTACCCAAAAGAACACAGGGAGAACATGCAAACTCCACACAGAAATGCCAACTGAACCAGCCAAGGCTCGAATCAGCGACCTTCTTGCTGTGAGGCGATTGTGCTAACCACTCCGCCACCGCATCGCTATTCCTCATTATGTAGTTAATAACAAAAGATATACCTCGTGACCTCGTGACGTTGTTTCCATGTCACTTCTTACAGACCGAGACAAAGTTGTCAGCGATTCTTCCTATTGTAAAGTCATGCAGTGTGAAACCCCCTTTCACCCATCTTGCATTGTAAACACAACAGAGACATAATGCTACCTCAGATAGTCATGCAGTGTGAAAACATCTGTGACGTGACTACTTTAAAAATCATGCAGTCTGAACTCAGCATTAAGTATCATTGTGGTATCAGTATGGACCCTTTAGCATTTACAAATGTGTAACTTTTGAAAAGCTACTGCCAGCAGAGTACAATGTCATATTCTTAACTTAGCAAAACATCAGTGTCAATCCATCATTTGTAAGCAAGTCTATAGTTCTGTTAATACAAAGCCCCTTTAAATATCTCTCCCCACAGTTTTTTTTCTGCAATAATGAACTTTCTAATTACTAACTAGAGCATCAAAGAAATAAATCCCTACAAAGGAGCCGCAATTAATAAGGAAACATGGATGTTTACCAAGTTTCCTCAATAAACTGCTAGTATTAATGCTAATTCGACAAATTCCCCATGTGAAACAGAGCAAACCTCACATGGTGGACTGCAGCTCTACCTAATTAAATTAATCCGCCTTTATTAAAAAGGCAAAGCTTCCAAAATCTCTCAACACTCCAAGGGAATGAGAGCAAACAATGCCGTTTCCCTTATGTTGCGGAGTTAAAAGACTTTGACGGGATAATCAAACAGCATTCTGTATTTTTGTAAGTCATCAAGAGGTCAGAAAGCTAAGGTGAATAAGAAGTTACCACGATGCATCCATCACTAAAGACCTCAGAATAAAAGAATGGAAATGTGAACATAAAAGAAGATATACACAAAAAAAAATCAAAAAATAAAAATAATTAGGCCCCCATTGACTATCATAAAAGGTTTGGAGCCAGTCTTTCATGCTCACTAAATATTTGGGTGGGGGGGGGGACTAACTAATTTACATGTGATGTTTGAACATATTTCAAAATTAAATTAAAATGAAGAATACTACAATAATCTATAACCATTAAAAAAAAAAAAAAAAAAAGTTTATCAGCGAAACGGATCACTTTATGAACATTCTTGTGACATTAAAGACAGCCATTCTATCACAGAAATAACATTTTAAAATAAATACAGAAAACAACTATTTTAAAATTCTAATAATATTTCACATTACCAAAAACCTAGACCACTGACTAACCCTTGATGGATTCTCAGTTCAGTCCTCATCTTCAGTCAAAAATTTGGGGGTGATTTTTGATAGCAAGCTGTCGTTTGAAGGCCAGATTTCAAGCATCTGTAATACTGCATTTTTTTTTATTTAAAATTGTTGCCAAACTTCGACATATGCTATCAATGTCTAATGCGGAAAAGCTTATTCATGCTTTCATGACCTCTCGGTTAGACTATTGTAATGTGTTACTAGGCGGTTGCCCTGTTGGCCTAATTAACAAACTTTAGCTAGTTCAAAATGCAGCTGCTAGAGTGCTTTCTAGAACAAAGAAATATGATCATATTACTCCAGTTGGGACTCCAACCAGTGACCTTCTTGCTGTGAGGCGACCACTGAGCTAGACAATAGCTCATAATTGCAATGGAAGTGTTTCAGAGAGTAAAAACCATTAGCTAAGGCCACTGCTTTGCCCAAAAAGTAAAGGAAACAGATGCTCTTGGCTCCAATAAACACTCGTTCAACTTTGAAAAGATCTGCCCAGGTACCAATAACTGTATAACTGTCCCGCTAACTGTATATAGTTAAAATTCATGGTAGTGCTAATCCTATTCAACCGCCCCCAACGGAGAGCAGCACCTGGCCAGCGGCACACAGGTAATCTGAGTTCAAGTCTCGGCATTAGACAGTCTTGCGTATTGCGGCTGACAGCAAATCTATCATTTCTACGCAAGCGCTTTATGTTAGTGTGTGTCTGTGTTGTAGGACAGATATCATCGCTGGAGGGGAGGAATCTGTATGGTAAGAGATTTCAAGGCTGTTATGAAACTGTCGAGTCATTGAATACAACATGATTAAAGGAGAATGAAAACGAGTGCTGGGATTATTGCAGGCTGATTTGCCTAACTGCGCTGTGCATTGTGTCGCATAAATGAGTTGAGCTGTATAAGCAAACACAGTTTTCACGAGCAGCTGGCAAAACTTTACTAAAAGGCGTATGAAAACATCTGAGGAAATGCAGTGTGGGAGATATTAGCCTGTTGTTGCTGTTGTCTATCCAGAGCAGGGGAAAAAAATCTCCTGTACTGTCAGTCAAAGTTCTTTCTCTTGATAATATTGAATTTGGCATCGTTCTGAAAGAAGAGCAGGCCTTTCATGGCTCCCTAAGAGATGTGATTAGTTGAGAAAACGCTGCATAATTCACTCCAGCTTCACTCTTGCTACTTTCCTCAGGGTCAGCGATTACAGAAAAAGTTTTGTGGTTCAGTTCAACAGCAATGGATTCAATTACAAACACTGCTGTTTTGCCAATAAGGCTCTTTAATGTCATTTATTTTTAGGGCTGCATGAAAGGCGTTTTTCATGCCCCTGCTTTCAGATAGAGCAGCGTTTAGAGCCATAGTTCACTGACGAGCTTCGCAAAATTTGCAGACCATTTAAAAATGTAAGATATACTGTTGCAATTTATATTATAAAGATATTGTTGCTGCTACTTCTGAAAGTACATGAAAATTACTTTCGAAAAATTGTTACCTCCCGATCTACAAAAACAAACCTGATCGGGACATCTCTACTCCAAACTCTCTTCATTAGTTCAGTCGGGTTCTGAAATAAATAATTTTTCTAAAATAAAAACTTTATTACTTCATTACAAGTAATAAAGTAATTAAGTTTTTAAAATAAGTACTTTATTTGTACTTGATAAGTACAAATAAACAGCCCATATTTTAATAATATGCAGGCAATATGCCACTACACTGTAAAAATATCCTGTGTTTTGTGATTAATGTGTTCATTTTTTGTTTGTTTATTTATGCTTTTGAATTGCATTATGGGACCGTGATCTTTCTTCCAACAACTTTTAACCTTGAAAAGTTCAAAAAAGTGACTTTTATTAACATTTTTAATAGTTTAGAGTGATATAATGTCTGGGTTGGTGTTATTCTTATGCATTATATTATTTCAAACTACTAAAATGTCAATAAAATTCACTTTGTTAAACTGTAGAGTTGAATTTTCAACACTAAAAGTCGACAAAGCAGAGATAAAGGTCCCATAATGTAATTCACAACCGTAAATAAATGGAAAACACTAAACACTAATACGAAAACTGGTAATTAACAGGTATTTTTAATTTAATTGAGTTAAGTTAATTGAGAATTGGCCCTTAAACTAGCGTGTTACCGATATTTTACATTCAATATCCTCTCTCTCTCTCTCTCTCTAGTGATTTTAATGTTTTACTGCAGGATCTAATCAATTTAGTGTGTGCTTTCGGCTACTAAATTAAGCATTAATCTATTGTTATTATTATTAATTTATGTATTATTATTCATTCATTTATTCATTTTCCTTCAGCTTAGTCCCTTTACCAATCAGGGGTTGCCACAGCGGAATGAACCGCCAACTTATCCAGCATATATTTTACACAGCGGATGCCTTTCCAGCTGCAACCCATCACTGGGAAACATCCATACACACTCATTCACACACATACACTACGGCCAATTTAGTTTATTTAATTCACCTATAGTGCATGTCTTTGGACATGTGGGGGAAACCGGAGCACCCGGAGAAAACCCACGCGAACACGGGGAGAACCTGCAAACTCCACACAGAAATGCCAACTGACCCAGCCGGGACTTGAACCAGCGACCTTCTTGATGTGAGGTGACAGTGCTAACCACTGAGCCACCATGTCACCTCATTTATGTATTATTATTTTAGTAATATTGAAGTCACAAATAATAAGACAAAAAACTGATCCAAGGCAAAGCAAGGGGATAAAAACAGCAGTTCTTTTCACTCAGAGCTTCATGGTCGCTTGGCATTCAGTGTCTCAAATGGTGCGACACTGCGAAGGTAGTGTTAACCACGCCATAGTAGACCCAAAACGCAAACTGCGAGAATGTTACATTGATGGATGGATGAAGTGACAGGACACAGTTGGTGTAAACACACACATACAGCCTCTTTCTCTTCCCTCTCCGGCTCTGACACATAAAGTATGTCAGATGACAGAGAGAGTGTGTCGATGTGTTGCAATGAACCCACTGAGCCTCCATTATTACGGCCATAAATCTTGAGCTGGATCTGCAAACACACTGCAGAGAGTGTGCTTGTGCGCTCGCCGTTATTGTGCCGCTTTCTTTTCACGCGGAGCTCAGGTGTTTAATACAGCCTCAAAATATCAGGAAAACACTGAACAATATTTTCTCTGAACGCTATTTCGTGGAACATATGAGGTCGTCTGTAATTTTGTCGAGTGTTATAGAAGCATTTGTGCTCATGTTCAACATTCGGCTGCTTGAATTTCACATTGCAATTTTGAGAGGGCACTTGTGGCTCAAAGACCACCGGCACCCCGTAACTCCATTCATCTTAAAGGGGATAAAAGAACCTCCTCTGGAAATGTTGAAGAGATTTATGAGTCTCTGGGCAGTCAACACTGTGGTTAATGGCCAATTCAGTGTCTGGTGGACTGAAAACGCTCTTCTTCACTTTTAATTAAATATATCCAAGGTTCATTGGAAATCAGGCCTCATCTTATGTTAGCTCCAAAAGGCACATATATTGTACATACAATTCATTGCAGTTTCCAGATGAAATGAACACCAACATTTTTTTTGTTATGATTAAAGGACAAATTATAGCACAATACACTGCATACATTTAACATAAGGCATTTAGCATTTTGATCCATCTAATGCATTTTGACTTTGCACCCCTCACAAACCTCACATTTAAGTTGATATATTTGTGCATATACATTCGATTAGTCAGTACTTAATAGTGATGGGTCGTTCTTGAATGATTCATTCATTTTGAACGAATCTTTTATGTGACTCGAGAACGATGAGTCCTCTCAGGGAGGGATTCGTTCATTCGAGCATGTGCACATTTGTGCAGGTGAGGAAGAAGATTAGTTCATTTTGAGTCCTCTCATCTCATCGGGTTTGAGTCGTTCATTCATCACGTGAAAGACAGAAGCCAATCATATGCAGTCAGAGAGGCAAAAAGAGTTGATCCGTTCATCTCTCGAGTCCTCAGCTTGAGTCATTTCTTCATCACGTGAAAGACAGAACCTGTCATATGCATTTAGAGCCAGAAAAAGATTTGATCCGTCCATTTCCTGAATCTTTGGTTTTGAGTCATCTCTTTACATGCTGTCACGTGATGAACGAACGGCTCAAAAACCCGAAGACTCAAAAGTTGAACTAATCATGGGTGTTTCCGGCTCAGACTGTACACATTGGTTAAGCTTACATGGGACTGTCAGTGTCAGGTGAGCGAACGACTCAAATTTGAAGATATGCCAGAAGAGGTGATCAGAGCTAAACAAAGATAAAACACCAGGTAAAAAATGAAGGATTTTTTTTTCCTTCTTAGTATAGTAGCATTGCATTGTATAGTAGCATTCTAGTTATGACTTGTTTGTAGTGTGATCAACGTTTGGGATAGTTTTAGATGTGTTTGGAAGCATCTCGTAACATTTTTATGTTTTTTTGGCAAATTGAACATGACTCGAAAAAGATTCGTTTTTTTACGACGAACGAGTCAGTAAAATGATCCGAACTTCCCATCACTAGGACTGAAGCCAAATCTGGAGCTAATCTAACAAAATAACTTATAACCATACAAAAAAAAAAAAAGCCTAAATGTATATGTTAGGGGAAAATATTAAATAAAATAATTAAAAAGAGCAAAAATCAAGTAAAACAAACAAACAAAAAAAATTTATTTATTTATTTTGCATTTATTAATTTTTTTTTTTTGCAATTTAAATGTATTATCTTTCTATTTCTAAAGATGTTCGGTGACAAAAAAATTATTTTAATAAATATATCTGTTTAATAAATCTGTTTTGTTCAAATGCACAAAAATATATTACCTATATTCACTGAGAAATGGATAAAAATATTCATTTTCAAAATGGGGTGTACTAATATATGCTGAGCACTGTATATAAGGTTTAAGCGTGTAAGGTATAAGGCTTCATTAATTAATGTTACAGTAACATTATGTATTTAATAACATGAACTAATAATATTATTAATACAGCATTTATACTGTACTTATATTACATTTACTAATGTATTATTAAAATCTAAATTTATGCTTGTTAACAAGTTAATGCACTGCGAGTTAACATGAACTAACAATGAACAACTTTTTTTATTAAGTAATTTTAACAAAGATGAATAAATACTGTAATAAATGTATTGTTCATTGTTTGTTCATGTTAGCAAATACAGTGACAAATACAACCTTATTGTAAAATCATGTTGATTTATGTGTTGTTTGCACTAGTGCATTTTTAATTTTAAAATGCATGTTTTGTTGTAGTTGTGCCTGGCATCCACACTACTCCAGCAAATTAAACAACACAGGCTCATTCTGAAAACGTAGCCCTATATACAGTTCAGGAGATTGCAAATTATGTAGTCAGAGCTACGTATGGCTGCATTTCGTCTTTAAAACAAACGCTATGGGCGGTATGACGTCATTCCTTTTCACGCTTACCAGCTGACCGTTTACCTCAGTATGGATGGCTTTTCCAGTTTGTCCAGTGGCTCGCCATGTACGTCGGAGGATTTGAGACACAGAGCGGCGTTGACTGTGACGACGGGGTTCGAGCCTGGCGAAGAACGGTTCCAGAAAGCGGGTAAAAAAAAACAAAAGGCAAAAAATAAAATAAACAAGTAAATAACAGGGTGAGAATGTGGTAAAATCTGAAAACGTGGTAAAAATCAGGCTAACGCAAGTCGACAGTGGCCTCTGGTGTATTTACGCGAGAGGAGCAGGGGCGAATGGCACTGCCAAGAGAAATTTGAGATCTCAAAAAGCGTACACAGCGGCGGCCTCTGGCAGATTCACAAAAACTGCAAAAAACGTAGCTCCAAGGACGTATTTGGCGCTCTCCAGAAATGTATATAAGGGTACGTAATCAGAATGAGCCTGGGTTGAAATTCAACCTGCAAAAAAGATGAATCATTTTAAAAACACTAAAGTTACAATTTTTGTTAAGAAATACTTGTGTTCTGTTTCAGTATAAATTGACTGAGGCACGAGGCTGAATGGTTATGTATCATGCATTTTAGGTTGTATAGTGTGGATGAAAAGTGTGGTTCTGAAATGCAATAAAATCACTAGTTTCCAAAGAGGAATGTCTTCATTCTTAAAAATGTTTAAAACTAAAACACACTAGTGTAAACGGCACCTAGTAAAATCGTTTGATAGTCAACCTGGTGCCAACAGTATGTCTGTCATGCAAAGTGTCACTGTTACATCACTGGTCCATACTATGCCCTACTCTGAAGCAGGAACTAATTTAGTTCCCCTAAAGGAGTTCCTATAACTAAAATCATCAGTTCCTTCAGGGCAAACATGTCAAAAGTGGACATTTTTGCCAATAGTTATAGGAACTATGGCCTATTGTAAGACTTTTGTAAACTACTAGTTTTTCTTTCATTCAGAAATGTAATCACATGCCACAAGAAATGTGCTCCGTTAAAACCCATTAACAGACTGCACAATAGTCTAACATAATATTTTCAAGTCTGATACCAGGTTGACAAACTGCAACAACATGCTATATCAAAAGATTTTACTTAATTATTTTATATAGTACTTATAAAGTATTCCTATGGTTTTGCCCATAAATACATGAACACAACGTGAACAAACAAGATTTGTGTCCCATTTCTTAGGCAAATATTTTCACCCCTAAAACGAATAAAACAAATAAAACGAATACACCTAAAATACAACCCATACACGCTTCACCCAAATGCTGAACGTGTTATGCTTCACTCTGCTCCTGTTAGCAATGTATCACAATGATAGAGAGTGTGTTCTGTTAAGCTGCCCTTTTTAAAGTGCAATGCAGCCCCATGAGGACGCTGGACAAACAGCGCGGACGAAACCGAAACGGCAACGTTTCGCTCAATAGATGGCGTGGCTGTGAAATGACATGATAAAGGGGGACAGGACGACTCTTGTGACTGCTTGGCAGAAACAGATAGCATGCTAACAATGTTGATTTCCTGTCCCTCTCTGCACCACTATGTCAGCACATTTGTTGGTCCTGCCTCTAATTAAAACATAGCCGTCAGTAAAGAGCTAGTGCTTGTTTACCCCTATTGAAATTAGCAGGCTTGCTGCCCAGAGGACTGTACGTCACGGACACAATTAGCCGACACAGGTCCAATTAGGAGCCAGTTTAACGCTAACAGCATTGAGCTTCTCTGATATGGGGGTTCTCAGAACAAGCGTCCCAGTCAGACACCAGAGTTCAGGGAATTTCAAAAAAGATACTAGAAAAGAGAGTCTGCTCATAGTGTGCTGGAGTTCGGGGTATGTGCTAGCGCTAAAAATAGCAACGGTAAATTTGTTTGAAATAGAAACACTGTGCATGACTGCAGCATGTGTATTTTAGGACATATTCTATGGCAAATTCCTGACAGCACACATACATTGTGTGAAGCTAATACTAGTAAGTTCACTGCCGGATGAGGCATATAAAAATAGACCACAATGATGCATATTTTGAATATTTTACCCTTCTAAGTTGTACATATTGAGTGGATTTACTAGCATGTTCTTACACTTATAATGGTTTCCATGTGATCATATAAACACATTAAACCATATCATTTATCTGCAACCTAATAAATTGATTGGCATAACAGGATTTTTGCCCATTACCCTGTTTTCGAACAGCATGTAAACACCTTAACCTATGTTTTTCTGTCTACTTTTTGCAATATGTGGCATGACATAATGTTTAAAGCAGATTTAAGCACATCCAGACACTGTATTTATGTGTATGGAAGGAAGAAATACAGCTGTGGGTGGGAAATGGAAACCACCTAAATATATTTTTTTATTTCTCTTGATTTACTTGATTAGTTAGGTAAGGGTTTGAAAACTGGAAAATTAAAACTGGTCAGAATAATTCCACCAAATATCAATGTCCTCACTCTACTTAAAGAGATAGTTCAGCCCAAAATTTTAATTATATCATGATTTGCTTACCCTTTACTTGATCCAAGCCTGTTTGTACTTCTTTCTCCCGTTGAACACAAAAGAATATATTTTGAAAAATCTGGAAGCCTTTAACCATTGACTTGCCTAGTATTTCTTTTTCCTACTATGGAAGTCTATGGTTACAGGTTTTCAGCTTTTTATAAAATATCTTCTTTTGTGTTCAACAGAATAAAGAAACTCAACCTTGAACCACTTGAGGGAGAGTAAATAATGAGAAAACGTTCATTTGTGGGGGAACTATCCCTTCAAGTTTAAACATTAATTCATTTATTCATTTTCTTTTCGGCTTAGTCCCTTTATTAATCTGGGGTCGCCACAGTGGAATGAACCGCCAACTTATCCAGCATATGTTTTACGCAGCGGATGCCCTTCCAGCTGCAACCCATCACTGGGAAACATCCACACACTTTCATTCACACACATACACTACGGACAATTTAGCTTACCCAATTCACCTATAGCACACATCTTTGGACTTGTGGGGGAAACCGGAGCACCTGGAGGAAACCTACGCGAACACGGGGAGAACATGCAAACTCCACATAGAAATGCCAACTGACCCAGCCAAGGCTTGAACCAGCAACCTTCCTGCTGTGAGGCGATTGTGCTACCCACTGCGCCACCGCATTGCCTTAAACATTAATATTACATTGCAAAGAAAAATGAATATAAACATATCTGGGGGCGGGGGGGGTAGTTAAAAAAACTGTGTTTTTATTTTAGTTTTGGAAGACATGTCATTAGCAGTTTACAAAATTAAACTTATTTTAATTAAATGACATTTTCTCAAACAAGTAACTATAACTCATGAATCCAAATACTTTATCAAGTATTTTATCCATTATATCCAAGTAGAAACCAAGCATTTCCAAATGCTCTCTTGATATATTTATTTCATATCTGTACCTCAGACTTGAGTCAGGATTTCATAAAAAGAATATGTCGTCATCTTGTGCAGACACAGAACAAGTAGTACAGCTGTAGAAACTTCAAATATGAGAGAATAATGAGTCTGCGCTTGTTTCCCACTGCCACCTTGCAACGCTCTGGGGTTTTTAATGCTGTGTTTAACATCATGACTAACATACTGAGAGTAGAAATCATGGATGTTTTGACGTCACCACTGGGAAATAACCTGGACCTGTTTGCATTAAGCAACTCAGAATAAAAGTGTAATCTTAAGTGAGCCAAAATACTAAGAATGATGTCATTTTGCTCTTTTAAGAAGAAGTGTGAATCACAAAATGACGTAAGTGTTGGGACTGGGTCTCAGCTCTTAAATGATTTAATAGTGCTGTTCTACTAACCTATTTAGAAGACGGCTTTGACATGGTAAATCCACACACTCTCCAACATGGAACAAAAAATGTTTTAAACTTACATAAAAGGTAGAATTTGGAAAACTGAAATTGAATAAACTAGTTAAATTAATTCATTAATGTATTGTATTTAATGAGTTAATCATTAATTGGTAATAGCAGACCTTGGAGTGCTGCAATTGCCCAAAATGCATTTGAGCCTGTCAGAGTGCTGTGGAATATTTTAAATAAGACATTTCATATTTAATCTTCTTTATAACAAAAAGGTTCCGTTTTAAGACATATGCAATTTTTTGACTCATAATCGAAACATTCATGACCTCTGTTCTTGTGGTTAACTAAAAGTGGTCAGATTTACTTATATTATCAGATTATTGGTTTGCATGCACATTGGCATAACAGGTTATGTTAATAAATTGA
>CAIGQW010005009.1:1081700-1112044 GCA_903798125.1 Danio choprae | reverse complement strand
AAAGGCTTTTATTGGTGATGGCAGCTTAAAGACGCCTCTCATATGGAGAATAAAGTCACATGCATTGCTCAGGTGTGATTTTTTCCACACACTTCAACAGTGTAAAAATCTTGATGGTTCTGTGTGTCTCGTCTATCTGTGGGTCTCGCCATTCTACAGCTTGATTTTCTTTCTCTGATATTGTGTTTAAACTGTTTGAAATTGCCCAAATGTAAGTAAATTAATACTGACTTTAAAATGTATTGTACATTTCTATAACAACAATATCGTGCATTTGCACAACTTTCTTTCTATTGTTATATTGTTTGATTAAATCCAACATTTTAATAAATGTAAATATCAAGATCTCAAGTAGGCGACATGGTTGGGTCAGTTGGCATTTCTGTGTGGAGTTTGCATGTTCTCCCTGTGTTTGCGTGGGTTTTCTCCGGGTGTTCCGGGTTCCCCCACAGTGATAACCTTAAAGAAAGATAATTGTTGCCTTTAGGAGTAAAATAAAGCAAAGCAAAGCAAAGCAAAAAATAATTATTACATTTAATATAAACATTTTATAATAGAATATATTTACAAATGTATGTAATTTATTCCTGTGATGCAAAATTACATTTTCATGATTAAGTCTTCAGTGTCACATGATCCTTCAGAATTCAGTCTGATATGCTGATCTGGTGCTCACGGTAAACAGAAATATTAATATGCTTAATATATTTGATGAAATTGTGCTACATGTTTATGCCCCCAGGATCCTTTGATTAAACGAAAGCCCAAAAGAACAGCATTCAGTCTTTACTATCACTTTTAATAAATTCTATCTATGCTTCCAAAATAAAAGCATTACTTTCATACACCATTTTCACTGATCCCAAACTTTAACCACAGCATATTTACGTCTCCCTACCAGAACCCTTTCCTCCATGATACTGGGCTAGCATAATCTTGAGAAATATTCTTCCGGGTAGCCTATTTATCTTTCTGATAACGTACAAATAATAACCGTCTTCTCAGTGTGCAGTATTTCTGTGGATAGCACAATATGTATTGCTTAAGGGAAAGCAAACATGAAGGGTAAAAAAGAAAAAGCGTCTCTGAAAGAATTTGGCTAATTAGTGAGGTGAATTACCCGAAAACAATAAGGAAATGCTCTTATGTGGCGTGACGCTTCTGGCTGATGGCGGTGTGTTGATTCATTATAGGTGCTATTAACAATATGAGGGCTTATCTGACAGATTGCTGCGTGGCGTTTATGAAAGGCTGAAAACCCAGCTGTGTTCAACCTTCTCTATCGCCGGCGGTTCAGGCGGAGCATATGAAACCTGCACTGATAAGAAACACAAATAGTTTGCAGGCACATCAAACATGCTTGGTGTTTCTTGTTTGAGGCCACGTACACATACACACACACATACACACACAGGATGACTTTGAATTACAGCTTAATTAAGAATGTAATTAAATTCTCTGTTGGATTGTAGTTGCTGCTGTGTCAGAGCTGATTTGCCCAGTTTCCTACACACACAAACATACTTTCACACAGACACAGTTGGTTATTGGCAACATAACATCACGACTTATGTTGTGTTTGTGGGAAGAGTGTTCTAAAAAAAAATGATCTTTTTCTAAATGAAAGACATATTAACATAAATTTGGAACTCAACTATTCTTAATTATGTTACCATGTAATAGATAACAACAATGAACAAACAAACTAAATAACTAACTAACTAACAACTTACTAACTAACTAACCAAGGAAACAACAAACAAACCAATCAACCATCCAACAAACCAATGAATGAATCAATGAACAAACCAAACAAGGAACCAACCAACGAATCAACCAACAAACCAACCAGCGAACCAACCAGCCAACAACCCAACCAACGAATGAACCAACAAATGAACCAACCAACCAACCAACTACCCAACCAACAAACCAATGAATGAACCAACCAGCAAACCAACCAACCAACAACCCAACCAACGAATGACCTAAAAAACAAAACAATGAATGAACCAACAAATGAACGAACCAACAAATGAATGAACCAACAAATGAACGAACGATCCAACAAACAACTGCTGTTGTTTTATGAGATTTACCCTCAAATGCAACCAGCCAAGCCTGGTATAATTAAAATCTACTGAAATAATTATTATTAATGTGATTAATGACCTCAAGCGTTAGAGGTTGTCTAGTGTGATGAAGCATGAAACTCTCTCATGACCTTCCTCTTCGTTCATTCTGGAGAAGAGCAGCTCCATGAAAGTGTCTCAGTGACTGTGATTCATTCATTCCTGCTCAGCCAGACCTGATAAATGACCTGGAGAAGCTCTGAAGAGCACCGCCATTACTGCCAACATCCCAGCATCATCCGCTTTACGGCGTTAAATCTTGGGCCTCTTTAAACGAAGTGGAGGAAGTAAGAGACGAATATAAATATGGATATGAAAACACATCGTAACACATTAAAGGAAATTAGAGTGTGTAATGGACTGTATTTACGGGCCAAGCACAAAGAACACAAAAAAAGGTATGCAGGGACCCTATGTATTATACTGTATACTGTTGTTATTCTTGAACTTTTCCTGAAATTGAAATATGAAAATAAATGAAATATGAATATAATATTTGAAATATTTATATAATATTTTTGGTCTATTTATGCTTTTGAATTGCTTTATAGAACCTTGATCTTTCAACATAGGCTTATTCTGAAAACGTAGCCCTATATACATTTCTGGAGATCGCGAATTATGTAGCCAGAAGTACGTATGGCAGCATTTTGTCTTTAAAATGAACGCTACGGGGCGGTATGACGCCGTTCCTTTTCGTGCTTACAAGCTGACCGCTTACCTCCATATGGACGGCTTTCCCGCTGTTACCAGTTTGACCAGTAGCTCACCATGTACATTGGCGGACTTGACACGCAGAGAGGGGTTGAACACAACGACAAGGTTTGAGTCTGGAGAAGAACGGTTCCAGAAAGCAGGTAAGACAAAATCAGTAAATAACAGGGTGAGAATGTGGTAAAATCTGAAAATGTGGTAAAAATCAGGCGAGGGCTTTTCTTTTTCTAGATTGCTTTTTAAAACTGTCAGTTGGGTTTAGGGAAGTGGGTGGGCAGGTCAGCCGGTGCTTTTGAAAACACTATCGGTTGGGTTTAGGGAAGGAGGAGGGTGGGTCAGTCGATCGGTCAGTCAGTCGACAGCCGGCTCTGGTGGATTTAGGTGGAGAAGAGCAGGTGCAAATGGCACTCGAAAGAGAAATTTGAGATCTCAAAAAGCATACACAGCGGCCTCTGGTGGATTCGCGAAAACAAAAACTCTCCAGAAATGTATATAGAGGTACGTTTTCAGAATGAGCCTGGGTTGTGATCTCTCCTCCAACAACTTTTGATGAAAAAAGTTACTTTTGTTGACATTTTGAATTGGTTGAAGTAATATATAGTCTGTATATAGTCAATATATCATCAATATATAGTATATATTGGTAAAAAAAAACAACTTGTAATAAACTACCAGTACATTTTATGCTATGTTACGAACTTAAATGTTGTTTTATGTTACGTTACAGACATAATTATTGATATATTATTGTGTATATAATAACATATAGCTTCAAACTATTAAAATGTCAATAAAAGTCACTTTGTTAAACTTCATACATTTAAATATTCATAGGCACTAGCAAAACATAATATGGTTTGTAAAATACACACTGATGTCTATGGAGATGGCAATAATAATTAATTTTACACATAAATAGACAATGTGCTTTATTCATATCAGATACAGTATGTTTAGGTTACTAGAACATTTACTTTATTCTTCTCCAAGTAAAACAGCCACTTACGTTCATGTATGTATGGAGAAAATGATGATTTAACATGTTGTAATTCCATAAGCTCTAATCTATTCACTGCAGCGTAGGCTAACATGATGGTGCCCATAAGCAAAAATCTAAATCCCCCAAAAATATGATCACTATTAAGCTCTTTAAACAATGGAATGCATGCTCTTACAGACATTTGAGAATCGGAGTATCAAATATGATTAGGATGTTTGTCAATATTCATAAAAAAGAAACCCGTAAAGTGCTTTGATATGTATGTGTTATTTGCTGTTTCACGGTCTCAGCTGGGCGGGTCATATAGTAGCTCCTCCCCTTAAAAAAACAGCCAATAGTGTTTCGTTTTTATCACACCTCTGCCAGTGAGAGTGGTTGAGCTCAAGCGCATCAAATGAAATCAAATGAGAAGCATTTTGAAGAGGGTGGGTTATGTCAGATACTAGAGCGCATTTGATTGGTCAAAGGATTTGATGAGCAATTGAAGTATGAGGTGACGTCAAAAAAATTACTCATCCATTTAGGTGGAGCTGACAGACTGCAAACGTTTGATGTTTATATGTTTAAATGCTAATTATGTCACTGTTTTGGTGCACACTAGTTTCTAAATATCTTTAAAACTAACATACTGATATTAACATCTAAAATATTTTTAATTTCACAGGGATCTTTAAATCATCAGGGCCGCGTGTGTCATGTGATGAAACCGATGTGTCGCTATGGAAAATTTAAAGCCATAAGTTCTAAACGACAGTCACGTAAAAAACATAACATTTCATCCCCTGGGGCTGCACGGTGGCGCAGTGGGTAGCACGATCGCCTCACAGCAAGAAGGTCACTGGTTCGAGCCTTGGCTGGGTCAGTTGGCATTTCTGTGTGGAGTTTGCATGTTCTCCCCGTGTTTGTGTGGGTTTCCTCCGCATACTCCAGTTTCCCCCACAAGTCCAAAGACATGCGCTATAGGTGAATTGGGTAAGCTAAATTGTCCGTAGTGTATGTGTGTGTATGAGTGTGTATGGATGTTTCCCAGTGATGGGTTGGAGCTGGAAGGGCATGCGCTGCGTAAAACATATGCTGGATAAGTTGGTGGTTCATTCCGCTGTGGCGACCCCAGATTAATAAAGGGACTAAGCCGAAAAGAAAATGAATGAATAAATGAATTTCATCCCCTTCTCTGTAGCACATTTAATAAAAAAAGCCTCAAACAGTATCCCAAGTAACATTTTACCCTGAAAAATGATGTTGATTGATAAGATGCATCTCTGTGCGCCAGATCTTAGGAAGCTACATGTAGCAGTGTTTTAAAGGTCCTGTGAAGTGCTTTGAAATGGTCATTTTTATTCAATGTTTGACATAATCTCAGCCGAAAGATGAATAGAGGGTGGGACAGAGTAGCCCCTCCCCTTTTTAAAAAAAAAACAGCCAATAGAGTTGCCAGTGAGAGTGGTTGAGCTCAAGCGCATCAAACGAGAAGCGTCTTGAAGGGGGCGTGGCATGTCAGATACTAGAGAGCATTGATTGGTCAACATTTGATGAGAAACATGAGGTGGCGTGAATAAAGCTGTCAATCCATTTAAGCGGAAGTGACCCGCTTTACATGTGTTTATTGGCTTTATATTTTGAATTTTGTCACTGTTTTGGAGCACACTAGCTTAAAGATATCCTAAAAACTAACAATACTGATACAAACATCTAAAAGACCTGGACCTTTAATGAGAAATCTGAGCTTTTCAAAAGAAAACAAACACTGGAAAAGCCTCTCTCATAATCGTGCACATTAAATCAAATCCCCTCTTCTTACTTTAATAACTCATGCAAGGATAAAAAACTATCCCTCAGGGCGAGGTGAAACAATGGCGGATCGGTTACAAAGGAGAAGCGGAGGGAGAAAGAGCTCAAACACTAATTTTAGCTGTCAGCTTGAGGAGACGGGGAATATGGTGTCTGTGTGGTTGAGCTGACAGGGCAATGGTTGGTTCCCCTCGAGTACAGCGGCACCATCGCAACTTTCACAAGCCCTAGTCAGGCCAATTAATCACCTTGTCTCGAAGGACATGCAGTGTGTGTGTGTGTATCAGTGTATAGGTGCTAAAACAGAGGCAGAGAGAGTGAGAATAGATTACAAAACCTGTTTTCCATGAACCTTTGACTATATTTGTACATTTTGTGGAAATCGAAGTTGGTAGGGTGGTGCTAGGTGGTTAGTATTGGTTGTTTTGCTGATCTTATATTGGTTAAGCGCACATAAAAAACATGCTCATTTTGACATGCATATACACATGCTTAAAATTACAAAAATGAATACTTTTATTGAGTAAGGACACTATAATTGATTTATTTTTTTGCTCATTAAAAATGCATTATTGCTCCCTGAAATATATTAAGCAGTACAACTGATTTTATTTTTGATAATAATAAGAAATCAACAAATTAGCATTTCAAAAACAAATGCAGAATCTACAGAAATAAATGTGATTGCTTTTTTTACATTCAGAAATCAATTATTTATATATTACAACATTACTTTTTCCACTTTTTATTAAATTAAGGCAGACTTCTTGATATTCCTTATATAAATATTGTTTATTTTATATATTTATTAGATTTTTCTATTTTTATTTTATATTTATTATATAATATAAATATTTTATAATATAAATATCAAATAAATATTTAAAATAAAATAAAAATACATTTAAAAAAACTACATTTACATTTTATTATATTTGATATATATTAGTTTCTTTCCCTTCCTTACAAAATATTCTTTCTGACAGATAGGTAAACACTACAGTTATAAATAATCAGCTAATAAAGAATTAAAATGACAGGTAAACACTAAAGTTATAAATAATCAGCAAATAAAAAATGATGTGAGATCTAGTTACCTACCTATCCTCACTCACTATCCTTCAGCTTAGTCCCTCCTTTATCAGGGGTTGCCACAGCGGAATGAACCGCCAATTATTCCAGCATATGTTTTACAGAGCGGATACCCTTCCAGCCACAATTTAGTCCGGCCAATTTAGTTTATCTATTCACCCATACCGCATGTCTTTAGACTGTGGGGGAAACCAAATATTTATTCAGAAATCAATTATTTATATTACAACATTACTTTTTCCACTATATATTATTATCAATAATAATAATAATAATAATAATAATAATAATAATAATAATAATAATAATAATAATAATTAATATTAATATTACAGTGATTTCTGAAGGATCATGTGATTCTGAAGACTGGAGTAATGAAGCTGAAAATTCATCTTTAAAATCACTGGAATAAATGATTAAATTAAATTATGAACTACTTTTGAACAGTTATATTTTATAGTGCAATAACATTTCACAATTTTACAATTTAAATGCAAATAAATGCAGCCTTGGTGAGCAGGAGAAGCTTATTTTAAAACATTTAATAATCATACTGACACCAAACTTTTGACCGGTAGTATATATAAAGATCTACCCAAGCCCAAACTTCTGATACATCCTTTTTTTTTGCCTTATCACATTTATTTATATGACATTTACGTTTCAAATAATAATACATATGTTTTTATTTACATTTTATTTTCCCCAAAATAAAATAAAGAAACAATATGTAAACATTAAACATATATTATATTGTAATAGATATTTTCACTTATATACAAATATATATATATATATATATATATATATGACAGATAGGTAAATCCTACTGTTATAAATAATCATATAAAGAATTAAAATACCAACTAGTTAGTATTTTAAGGCTTCACTGTCATTTTAAAAAGTATGCATGGTCTAAATAGGATTATTATATATACAATTGGTGTATAAATTGGTGTCTTCTGTACCATGTAACTCATGGTAAAATGTATGAAAATGTATAGACTCATCTAAAAAAAAGAAATCAGACGAGTGATTGACACACTCAAAAACCAAGGCCATGCCTAAGATTTCAGACACAGGACTTCAAACAGAGTCTGGATTTTGATCAGGTCTTACGGCTAATAAGTTCGGCCTTACTTGACTTTCTTTCAACTTGACACTTGTGCAGCCGGAGGGCAAGTGACTTTCCAGTGCGTAGGATTCACTTTTTGAAGAAAGGGCCGCGCATCGATATTGCTTGCATGATCGTGAAAATAAATGATTGGATCAATGACGAGCCGGTCAATAAACGGTTAAGATATTCACAAAGCATTCAGACAGAACCAGTTCATTGCCCCACATTAACCTTCGCCTTTGTTTGAACTCAGCATTTGAGCGGTCATGGAGATTGAAGAGTAAACCGTCCCACAGCCTATTAATATGACACATAACAGCATGACGGTTTTTATCCATGCCGGCACATGCAATTTCTCGGAAGAGGAGCATCAAAGAATTATATGTGGCATTTGAAGTGCAGGAATACTCTATTAGAAATAATATTAGCATTACGCTTCCACATGCCTGACACTTCCATACAGTCTTTAAATGTTTAAAAGTGATGCCTATATTAATACGGCATTGCAAATAGCCTCATAACAAATCAAAAAAGGTCTCCAGTAGATTTGGTAACACTTTATAATAACTGCACACTATTAATCATTTATTAAGCGTTAGCAAATAGTTAATTAACCATTTGTTAAGCATTAACTCTACATAAATAGACATTAGTAAGCAGGGATGTGCAGTATTTATGATACATGTATTTAAAATACGTATTTTAAATGCAAAATAGTATTTTGTAATTTGTATTTTATGGGGTTTATTAAAAATGGGTTAATATTTTGTATCAAAATACTTTATTGTCTTGTAATGTTGTATTTTTAAAATACTGTAATATACTTTGTAAGAAGTCTACATGATGACATCATCAAAATGGGGCTTCAGATTGATGCTTTTTCGTAGGCTTGAGATCAGAACAGAAAACTGATTAAGAAGGTGGTCAATGCTTGGAGTATGAATGTAAATTATGCAACACACATAAAGGGCTCTAGTTTAACGATCTAGGTGCAAAGTCTAAAGCGTATAGCCAAAAGCATTAAGGGAGTGTCCAAATCCCCTTTTGCTATTTTAAGTATGGCCCTGGTGCATGGTCTAACAGGGTTGTGCTTATTTTCTTAATGAGTTCTGGGTGTGTTTTGAGCACAATGTGCATTAAACCAATCAGAGTCTCATCTCTCATTCCCTTTAAGAGTCAGTTGCGTCGCGCCATGGCGCATTTGCTATTTACATGGCGACTTTGTAAGTGGATAAACTGAATGGAAAAACTAAATGCTTCACTAGCGAGAAAAACGTTGAACAGACCATCTGCAGTGAGAATAAAGAATAAGCCTCCTACATTCGGCCTCTTTACTTTCTCTTTACTTCTTTACTTTCGCGAATAAGGAAACGGTGTTGTATGCACTCCACTGAAGACATCCATCAGCCTATATATTTCGTTTGTTAAGCGCAAAGATTTGTTTCAAAACTATTTTTAAATTCAGTTTCAATTTCCAGCAAGTGAATAAATGAACAACAATAATGAAGTGTGTTATATTCAATGAAGTGTGTTATATGACATATACGCGAGTTATATCCTAATGAGGATTATTTATGCTTTGTAAATCTCTTAGAAATGACAATTAAAGACTCAGTTATGTTCTAAACAGAAAAAGGAAATTAAATAATGAAAAAATATATAATATACTCTACAACTGTATCAAATGAAAAATAAATCTTTGCAATCGCATCTGTAAATAAAACTGTAGTACAGTTTAAACATTACTATGGAGTTACTAGGGAGTAACTTCGTACCCTAAAGTACGGAGCCTTAAAGTGACATGTACAAAACATAAATACATAAATGAAGATTTTTACGTATGTATGTTGTGCGCACACAGTAAGTATGTCTATGTTATGCGGACACGATATACCCTAATAAGTCTTCATTCTTATTATATTTTTCATTCTTATTATTACGTATGGCTGCATTTTTAAAATCCATAAAGAGAAAAACTCTTAATGACAGAAGGTACAAATAAAAAAGTGGTTCATAAAAGATGCTAGAATGCAAGATTTTAGCAATAATCTTACAATGGATGCCGCTGCCATTTCCAGCAGCAGAAGAAAAAAGAGATTGTAAGCTGTATTTCCAGCCCTGAAAATAGGTAGAGACTGACAGTGAAGACTAGGATGTGAGATGCAGAGAGTTCCGTCACCCAGCTGAGACTTGATGATGGGTTTCAGCCAATACACTCGATGCACCTATGGACAGATGCTATAATAAAAGGTTTTCTATAGCGACTCTGCCAAAAGTTTGAGGCAGCCAGCAGGATGTCTTTATTTAGGATCTTTGCCTGGGGAATCCATGAGCTCAGACAACCTGCAAAAGCCACAACACAGCTGCGACAAACCTTTGATTCTTTCAGCATTGTGTGTGCGTGAGAGTTCAGTGGAATATGCATTACCCTAGACTGCTCTCACAATGGAAATGTCTCTCTAGAGCCGCTTTTCTGGTGAACGGCTAAAACATCTCTAGGCGGCAGTTTGTAACCTCATTTCCAAGGATTCCAGGAAGCGCGGTTGTTGCTTGCTAGACTTTTAAGCTAGAATAGCAGTGGCAAATGTTGAAGATTATATGCTATTACATGCATCTAATTTTTACTAAAATTTATATTGGAAAACAAATGCATTAACAGGTCTTTTAAACTTCATAAAGAAAATCTAAAATCTAAATATATTCAAATGATTTCTGAAGGGAGATTTAACACTGATTGATCATGATTGATCAAAAAATATAATAATAATTCCGGCCTTCCGCTTGTCTGCAATAGACCTTTTAATATTCCATGATATTCCAGAAATATAACCTGTGGAAACCCTGCAAATAGCAACACTTTCTGCACATTTCTTTAGTCAAAAATTAAATACATCTGCATTGTTGCTTTATTGCAGAAGTAAAATGCAGCCAGATGTACTCGCAAACACAAATTTGCTGGTTCTCAAAAATGATTTTAACAGGTGACTGTATTCAATTGCTGGCTGCCAAGTTAGAAAGGAAATAAACAGCCCAAACATAAAAAGTCAAAACAGGTAAAACAACGGGATAAAAAAAATTTACAGGATTTTAAAAGTTTAACAGGACAAACAAAAAATCCCTGATATTCCATGACTTGATCAAAAAAGATAATAATAATTCCCTGACTTTTACTGTCTGGAAAAATTTCCCCCTTCAATATTCCAGAAACTCTACAACCTGTGGAAACACTCCTACGCATTTCTTTAGTCAAAAAAATAAATACATCTGCATTGTTGCTTTATTGCAGAGGTATTACACCACAGCGTCCATTTTAAACATAAAACGCAGCCAGATGTACCCGCAAACACAAATTTGTAGTTGTCATAAATGTAGTCCTGGGCACATTTTCCCAATGAGCCTGTGTTGATTTTATCAGGTGACTGTATTTAACTGCCGGCTGCCAAGTGAGAAGGGAATTAAATGGCAGTAAAAAAAATAGTCAAAACATAACAATAGTCAAAACAACGGGATTAAAAAAAAATGTGGTCGAGAAAAAAATACAGCTTGATAAATGGGAAGTACATTTCAAAATGACAAACAAAAAATCCCTGATATTCCATGACTTGATCAAAGGATAATAACAATTCCCTGAATTCCACTGTCTGGAAAATTAATATTACAGAAATTCAACAACCTGTGTAAACCCTGTAAATAGCAACACTTCCGCGTAATTCTGTAGTCAAAAAAATAAATAAATCTGCATTGTTGCTTTATTGCAGAGGCATTACACCGCAGGTGCGATGGGACCTCCCGATTCCCAAGAGTCTTTCTAATGCCTGATGCTCTGCAAGACAATGATGAACCTGCTTATTGGGCTTAAACACCTGTGTAAAGCAGCAATCATGCGCTCGCAGCTAAAGCTCAATAAGCGATGCACGGCTGCATCACACACAGGATGAGGAGAAGAAGACGAGCATTACAGCTGACGGTGAGGGCACGAAGCCAGATAGAGAAGATGCTGAAAGAGAAGCGGAGAGGAGGGTGAAAGCAAGCCCGAAAGAGAGGAGGGGGGGCACTGGCAACCCTGTCCTACAGAAAGAGGCCCGCAGGCATTTGTTTTCTGAGAGGAATTACAAGTGGTAGAGAAACAAACCCTACAGCCACTGAAAGAAAATCCTTCTTTTTTTTGCCTTTTTTTAAAAAGGAGAGTCTGCGGATTACAACAGGCTTTATTGGGTTACTCGGTAGCAAGAATCGGGAAATTGAAGATGTCATTCCCTCTTAAGCGAAAGGGACAATATAAGAGGATCCTGGAAAAGAAGTGGAGCGTTTGCTTTGGCTGAGAGTCTGAGCTCGGCGTGAGCGCTGCTGAATAAAGGAGGAAGTTCTCTTGCTGTTTTTCTACACATGAGTCAAACCGCGCCATAGACAAACACTGAGGAACGGTGGAGCCAAAAAGCCAACAGCTGATAGTGAACAGTTGAATCCTTTCTATTTTTGCGAAAGAAAAAATATGCGTCACGTCTTTGGTTCCATACTTCAAACGTTTGAACTACTATTCAACCTATAAAAATGCTGGACAGCTGAAACTCAAATTTGGGTCAAATATGGACAAGCCCAACAATTGGGTTTAAGATATAAAAAATTCCTTAGCAGCTTGGTTTGTCCATATTTGACCTATTTATAGGTTGAGACAACCTCTATTCTATTATTTAATAATAATAATAATAATATTTCCCACTACTGGGTTGCAGCTGGAAGGGCATCCGCTGTGTAAAACATATTATTAATGAATAATAATAATAATAATAATAATAATAATAATACTAGAACTACTACTACTACTACTACTACTACTACTACTAATAATAATAATAATAATAATAATAATAATAATAATAATAATATTAATAATAATAATAATAATAATAATAATAATAATAATAATAATAAATGTTTCTGGGGAATTTAATAATACATTTCTGAGAAGTAAATCATCATATTAGAATAGGGCTGTGCAATATGAAAAATAATATATGGAATGTGACAATATTATTTTATAATATTATATATATACAATAACATTTAAAATTATGTTCTATTTTTTTTCGTGTCACAAAATACTAAAAGTTAACCATAATACTTTTTCATAATTTATTTGAGCACAAGGAATAGCAGCATCGTGAAAATGTGCAATCTTGAATGTACGATGTTTCCATTTTGTATTATATTCAGCGATACTTTTATAATGTTGGAGCCGTAATAATTAGTGTAAGTGTTTTATATTTTAGTTAATACTTATCTTATGTTTCTACATTTTTAGTCAAGCGTTTGACATGAAGTTTTAAACAAAGTCAGAAATGACCATATATGAAAGAGTGCGTTTCTGAGTATATACTTTCAAATAAACAAAATAGTTCTTTACATGCAGTATAAAAATACAAATAAACCTTATTCTTGAAAGTAAAAATGACCAATAAAAAGGTTTGAAGCACTAAAGGTTCATTTTGAAGCTTATAAAATTAGATTTTAATACTAAATTTTTAAAAAATAAATAAATAAATGTAATTTTTTTTTTTTTAATAATGCCTATTGTTGTTTTCCATGAATTTCCACAGTATTTTCAAAGTAAATGACAATTTACTTTGCCTTAATAGGCAGTTTTACATTTAAAAACAGATTCATTTTTCCCCCTAATGATATATGATGTGATAAATTTGCATTTTAAAAATAACACATATAAATAAGTGTTTTTGTTTTTTCATATTTCTTTATTCTAAATACTTAGAAAATGTTTTTGGCACATCACAAGGTGCAATTATGATGAGCACCAGACAATCTAGTCCAGCTAAAAATAGTGCTTTAACCTCATAGTTAAATAGAAAATGAGGTGAATAACTGCAAAAAGGTCCACTTTTTGAGGAAAAAAAAAAGAACCACCCCTTTCATCAGGCTGGCTACGGGGCCTGAAACACACATATACTATCATTTGATTGAATTTACAGTAATGGTACTATATCTTGCTATACATTAAATATATCAAGATATGAGATGACTTATAATGTGATATGAGATTTCTGCTATATTGCCCAGCCCTATATTAGAATGATTTTATTAATGGTGCTTAAAATTCAGCTTCAAATCACACACACACACACACACACACACACACACACACACACACACACGCACACAATTTCCATGTATTTTGATTAAATAAATGCGGTCCATGGTAAGCATAAGACCTCTTTCAAAAACGTAAAAAAAAACCCTCTCCAACCACAAAGTTTGAACAGTACTGTATAGTATGACTTGACACAAGGCTAGTGTAAATGATGTTTACTGAACTTATACTGAACAAACAGAAAGTGGCTTCTTACATAAAGAAAAGTCCAGTCGAAACATTAGTCTCACTGCTAAAAGGAGGATTTTGACAACTCAAATATGACTTTTTGTTGAGGAATTAATAAAAAAAAAACACAAGTTGCACATTTCTACTATTAAATTCCCCAGAACACTGCAACAGATTTCCAATGCAAGTACATTAACATGCATTTTGTGCTTGTTTTCACACACTGAGCAATATCTTGAAGTTATTAGCTAACAGATAACAGAAATACACTGCATTTGGCTCTTGAGTTTACAAATGCAGACATTCTCCACAACATCATTTGTTTTCTACCACTAATAGTCGAAAATGTAAATGTAAATGTTAAGAGTGGCAGTGTGTAAATGTGTGGATTATTGATAGATACAGGAAATGTTGACAAGTTGCTGATTTCTGCATAAATGTTATCCAATTAGAGGCTCCCATCATGTTGTAATTTGGGAACTTTCCGACAAAGCGCTAAACATTTTTTGTGTTCAGCTGAAAGTTCACGTCTAGACATCAGAGCAGTGACGACATTAATTAACAGGAAATATCCTCACTCCCTCTGCTCACATGAACTCTCCGGCAAAACTTCATTTGGGCTGAAGATGATTAATAATTTGATCATATTCTCAGGTCGACCAGCAGTAATTTTTCTATCAAACTTAAATGTCAGGTGGAAGCCTGGGTCAAACGCGGAGCCATATGGTTCTCGACAAGAGGTGTGAGCCGATGCATAAATGAGAAGCGTTTAAAGGACACGTTTTTAAGATGTGATTTCCCCCACACACAAAACCATCCCTGGAAAACAATGAAACATTAATGGGGAACAAATTGACATGCACAACTTCTGGAAATGAGCTCAAATCCACATGCCAGCAGGGTGTTATTAAAACAATTATGCACTACCCTCAGCATAGCTCGGATTGTTTACAACAACACTTAAATTAGCTTATAAATATTCAATATCCTGATAAGCTGCAAGTGCTGTGACCTTGAGGGGAGACAGCTAACAGACCCTAACAACCAAAATTATTTTCATTGCATCATTCTCCATTATTATTTTATAGCAGTTAAGAAGATTCGCCTCAGACGAGTCATAACTGAATTTATGATCTATATAAAAAGGCAGCATTCCTGGGTGACAAAGTAACTTTTAACGATGACTTAAAACTGAACCACTCATGTATGTTAAAATAATTACTTATTCATAATATTGACAATAAAAATGATCGCTATTAGCGGTCTTCTTTCGGTAGAAAAGGCGATAAAATAACCCAAACACACTTATTCGGAGCATGAAAATACATAATGAGTTAATTGAGCCTCAGAGCGCTCCCGCAGTCCTTACACATCATGAAGAAAGATGCGTAAAAACGCACGGCTCCGCGCATCTGCTGCCCTGCTGTTTCTTGGTTGACTGCCACCATCGTGTGGAGAGTGAACGAAACAACTTAAACTTCTGATTTACACTAAAAATCGAGAATCAGTCAAGAAACAAAGTCATAAAAAAAAAAAATTTAAAAGAGGGACAGAAACGTACCCGTATTCAGGCACGTAACGCTGCGAGCAAACGCGCAATGGCGATGCAAACAGTGAATTACCATCAGTAATGCATTTCTGATGTCAGTCTTCCCTAATGACAGATCTCTAACGAATGCACTGACACGTTCTGATTGAAAAATACCCTTAAGCGCGCACACACACAAAGGATGAAGCATCGTGGATTGCCCACGGATGTATTTTGGGCACTTGGAGTTTGGCACAGAAGTATTGATAACAAACGCTCGCCACGTCTAGAAAACAAACAATGCTGAATCCACTGATGTGTGCACATTTACCAAACAAAACGCCATACCAGAACACAAAGCAATCCAACGAGACTCATATGAAGGATGGACAAGCACTTTTACGCACGGGAGTTGGACGCTCACCTGACTGCGAGGTGCTCAGGGGAACAATCACAGCGGTGAGGAAGAGGACGATGAGGATGTCAGATCGCATTTTGATCACATGAAGAGGCTGCATATCCATTTCTTCACATGTCCACTCCAGTGTCCCGTTGGCGAGCTGTCAAACGTCTTTCAGCCTGTGCGTCTTTGCGCAGCTGTTCACATAGAGCGCATGGTCTGAAGTTGCGCCTGGGTTTGTGTCTGGAAGTACAACTGGATCGGTTGATTATATGACAGAGGTGAAAGTGAGTTATTCCTTGTCTAAATGTGACTGCGTTGGGACTGTCATCACTCTGCGCTGAATTCCGGACCGAGTTACGGTCTCCGTGCCCGGGCGCGCGCCTTGAGCGCTTGAAGACCGCCCACCTGAGTTCTGATTGGACATAAGAGTGAATTCATTAAGGTGAAGTACGCCCCGCCACACATACATGTTATTTTGAGGGGGTTATTTCGTATACTACTGAATTTGAACAGAATTAACATTTAATTCCACTTTCGCGTATCTTACGTTTTATCAATGAATGTCAAGAATATATATATATATATATATATATATATATATATATATATATATATATATATATATATAAAATCGTTTTTAGAAAATTGGCCATGTACATCAACAACAATCTTGCATTCCATGAAGCACTATGTAAATATCATGGTTATGTGTAAGAGTATAATTTAGTATGATGAATGATATTACTACAGGCTCCTCAATGTACCGTATAAACATTAAGTTCTTCGTAAGGGTTTGATTGCATCTTTTTTAATTTGTAGCTGTGATTCTCTCCATCTGTCTATCTCTAGAATGACTATCTACACGTGTACAAACCAGATAAAAAAAAATGCAGAACCATATTTGAGACTACAGCGCCATCTGCTGCAAAGAAAAAGACCAACACAATGGCGGTATCCAAAACCTATGTTCGAAATCACACATTAATGCAATAAGGTGAATTCTGGATTGCATCTAACCTATAAAGAAAAGCCACAGTGCATTTGCAACGCATTGAAAAGTAAACACAATTCAAAAAAGAAAATGGAAAAAAGTGCAATGTACAATCGAGTGCTACACTACTGCAGTGTGACTTTTCTTACTCCCAGTGTGATCAGTGGACTTGACATGAAAACATAAAAACGTTAAAGCATGTTATATAAAGCTTGAAAATGCTGTCTAGGTGGTAAACTCACTAGATTTTTGAGACAAAACCATTTATAAAATACGCACAAAGCTTAGGAGAACAAATTATAAATGCAAACTCACTAGATTTTTGAGATGAAGCCATTGATAAAATACGCATAAAGCTTATAACAGGGGTGTCACACTGCTGCCCTGCACAGTTCAGTTCAGTTCCAACCCTGCCTCAACACACTGCGGTCACACTGGGAGTTTGAGCATGCGAAATTCTGTAGTACGGCGATGCGAAAAGGGGCGGGATTAAACAAGATGATTAGACATTTAAAAAAGCGAGCGATTGGTCCACATTTAGAATTTCTGTCCAGAGGTCATGTTTTGATCCTTAATTGGTCTCACGCAGTCAAGTGATGCGATTTCGCAGGTCAGAGTTCTTGAAACTTTGTAACGCAGCGAACTAACCTGTCGCACGAGCTTGCGTATAAATGGAAGTTTATGGTGAGAAAAGTCCAGTGTGACCGCAGCTTTACCTGTAGGTTTCAAACAAGCCTATAGGGCTCAATTAGTTGGATCAGGTGTTTAATTAGGGTTGCGAAATTCCCAATTCGCATACTATCCATCCTAAATAGTATTCGAAAACAGAATTAGCAACGTTATGTCCCAAACCATAGTATGTTAAAAATGGTATCCTAAAGGTTCCCGGATGGTTTACTATTTTCGGTAAAAACTGTAAAGTGTAGAAGCGTCCATACTTGCCCACAAAACTACAAGCTCGGGTAAAATATGTAAACAAACTACAAACATGGCGGACGCGCGAGACCAATTGTCAAGTAGAGAGGCTTCGGTAAAGTTGTTTGAATGACTGTTAATTAATATAAGCCAACTGGAACATGTTTAAATAGCGGTTTCCATGTTATATTTAATCTATAACAACAATGTGAATTTATATAAAGATATGTTTGGACACTAACTTCTCAGTGTATAATTACCTAAAGACCTGAGGAGATTTCTCTGCATGAAAGACTCGCGAATGGCAGATTATCCTGCTGCTGCTTCTCCAATAAAGTAGGTAATTAAATATGAAAGAAATGCGGATGATGTGATTGACAGAGCTTATAACTAAGAAACATAACAATCTGTTAACGACAAAGAAGTATGTCCCAAAGCTTGCATACTCTTATGTTTCACACTCAAAAGTATATACTTTTCCTTTACAAAAAGTACATAGTTTTAGGATGTAGTATAAGTACGTGAATTGGGACGCAGCAAGTGTAAAGCTGCGGCCCTCCAGGAAGTTTGACACCTGTGGCTTATGAGAGCAAATTATAAACGCAAGCTAAGAAAGTTTACACACAAATTACTCCAAATCTCCTCTTAGTGGTAGAACTCCTCTTTAATATATTTTACAAATGGATATACACCTCTAAGAAGAAAAGAAGTCAAATAAAATAAAATAAATCCTCACTAATTGAACAGGCTTTATGGCTGAGCGGTTCAGTAGCCCAGTGCATGCTACCAGATCAGACACGTTTTAAAATCTCCAGTCACTCTCGCTCAAACACACACACATACTCTCACTGTCACACAAACACAATACTAGCATACAAGTAATCTCGTGAACATGCACACATCGGTAAAGCTGAACGTGTATACACTGACAAAAATGCATACAAGAGCAAAAGGTGAATCTCATGAAGCCGGTTCAGAACACATCCAGGTAACCCCAAAATCTAAAGTAATACGCGATGATAAGAATGTTAACAGATAAGCATCATTTCCCCCAAAATTTGCATTGCTCTAATGCAGAGAAAAATAAATATATGAGGTGAATTTGGGGAAAAGCATGCTTTGTATGTCATTTAAAAAAAATAAAAAAAAACAATCTTAATTTAAAGGAAAATATATTTATTTCCTCTTTGATTTTAGGGTGAAAATGTGAGCTGAACGTTAATGAGAATCACCCACAAACTTCTCACAGATTAGAACTGAACTAAAACAGTTTGGTAACTCAGAGGCACCCACAGATATTGTGATATTTGCGCGTGTGCAAATGTAATACAGAGTAGTCTGATAACGGCGGTGACTTTACATGACGGGAGGTTCCGAGTTTCAAGAAATGGCTTTACAGAACCACCCGGAAAACCCACCGACATTTTCTACTGGACATCAGTGCTGTACGTTTTTTTGTTTGTTTTTTTTTTTGTTTTTTGCGATTCCTCATTGGTGGACTCCTAAAACAAACGAACCAATGGAGCTTTGGGATTTCTATGACATCACTTATGAACAAATTAATCTCAGTGTTTGTAGTTTGTCAAGTTTTGAGAGGAAGCAGGCTGCAGAAGTTGGCTTACGATGTCCAGTTATATGTGGCAAAAACACAGAGGCACTATAGAATATAGGAGGTGACATCAGAGGCTACATGGCCTTGTTTTCACGATCACCATCTTTGTACTTTTTTTTTTTTCTTTTCTTTTTCGTGGGGGTAGTAAAAGCAAAGATCTTTCAAAAATAACACCAAAATAATAATAATAAGCCATCGGAAATGGACAGTACGGCCCAGATCCTTCCCAAATATCTTGAGCAGGGACTTGCGGTGTCATTCGACACATATTTTAACTTGCTTCTTTCCCCCCGAAGTATGTTTTAATAATGATATTTTGCCTCGGTTGCAGTCTTGATCGACGTACATCGGTCACATGCATGTGAGAGTGGCTCGCGTGGCAGACAGAGACATCATCTTGCATAGTTTTTGATGAAGTCCTGAACTTTGTTCCTGAAATCCTCCTACAACAGAAAGCAGAGGAATTTTCTGTAAATGTGTATCTGATCACAAAGAGCTGGGAGGTGTGATTATATATAATATATACAGTTGAAGTCAGAATTATTAGCCCTCTTGAATTACTACCGCCCCTGTATATTTTTTTTTCCCTAATTTCTGTTTAAGATTTTCTTCAACACATTTCTAAACATAATACTTTTAATAACTAATTTCTAATAGCCGATTTTTTTTTTTTAATCTTTGCCATGATGACAGTACATCATATTTGACTAGAAATTTTTCAAGACACTAGCATTCAGCTTAAAGTGACATTTAAAGGCTTAACTAGGTTAATTAGGCAAGTTAGGGTAATTAGGCAAATCATTGTATAATGACGGTTTGTTCTGTAGACAGTTAAAAAAAATATTACTAAAGGGGTCTAATAATACTGACCTTAAAATAGTTTAAAAAAATTAAAAACTGCTTTTATTCTAGCCAAAATAAAACAAATAAGACTTTCTCCAGAAGAAAAAATATTATAGGAAATACTGTGAAAAATTCTTTGCTCTGTTAAACATAATTTGGGAAATATTTGGCTAATGATTTTGACTGTATATGCGATATCCGCATTATTTAGTTTTTTTTTCATAGCAGTTATGTTTTCAAAGGAAGCATGTTTAAATATGTGTTGGTGTTTTACCTTATCTCGTAAATGATGCTCTGCTGCATCTATATTCAGTGGGTCATCAAAGTTAAGAAGATCCTGTCAAAGAAATTGAAATTCCTATTGTTTGTTTTTTACACAAAATGATGACATAAACATGAATGATTATCCAAAATCTGTACTTACAGTGAAGAGTGAATTCAGTCCCCATACTACATCCTACAGGCACAAAAAAACAGCAAATCCAGATCTAGTCATATTCTCAATACTCCATACAGATTTAACACAAAATCCATGATTTTATTTACTAATAACAGTCGATTTAAAAAATATATATAAATTTGCATATATGTATATATGACCAAGTTATATCACAAAAGCAAGAGTACTTTAATACCAGACTGACTGCAAATGAGCCACTGATTTAATACAAGTATAACAAACATGAATTCATATTGAGTAACTTACATTTAAGACAATTTTTATCGGTTTTTCAGTTTTGGCAACAAAAATAAAACAAAGCTAAAGCAGAAAACGTGTGCGAATTACTAGAGCAAATTAATATGTTTTTGATTAAGTTGATGGTCCAATGATCCACTAAAGAAGTCTGTTGCTTCAGTTCTAAATGGATCATTTGAAATAATGATTCAATCAATCCATCATTAAAACAGAGACTTGCTGCCACCTAGGGGTGATATTAGTGCCATATTTATTCATGGAAGTTCTAAACCAGACCTGAAGTGCCAGCACAAAAGAGCACTCAGTAAAATGTTATTTTAAAAATGCCAGTTTATGGAGATCTACTGTGTCAGTATCATACTTCCTTATTAAAACTCAAATGTGTAGTTATTGAAAGAAAGAAAGAAAGAAAGAAAGAAAGAAAGAAAGAAAGAAACAAGCAAACAAACAAATAAATTCCCCAAGAAGACAAAAAAAAAGACCTTTAGAGTACGAGTGGGTGCCCATCCAGTACCATCAATTGAATGCTCTCGCAATAAACTGTGGAGAAATTTTAACAACAACATAAACACAGCAGTAAAAACGACAATGTGGAGTCTGATGCATAAACACATCTGAATACATGGCTATTATAGATATACACACCTTAGACAAATCTCACCCGTTTCTGCAATGTTCGGGTGCCATATTCTAGTCAAGCACTTGACTTTAGGAGGCTGCAAAAAGCAGAATATGATTTGTTGTAGCTTAATGCAACATGTATGAACATACTTTGCATAATGTGCCTCACACAGGTGAGTGGGCTTGGCAAACCACATGTGGAAAATGCAATCTTTAATCTCTCTGACACTTTTTTTCTGACAGTTTTTGCACCAGACACTTTCTTACAATTACTCTATATCTCTTAATAAAAAAAAAAAATTTGCATTTATAAAGTGTGCTTCACACAGGTGAGTGGGCCTGACAAACCACCTGTAGAAACATTGTAGAAAAAAAACATTCCCCCCTCCTTATTCTAGCACTTAATTCTCTAAGCACTGGCAGTTCCTTTGTATAATTAGCACTTGTGTGTATTGCTTCCTCTTGAGTCGCTGACATTCTATCTATCTATCTATCTATCTATCTATCTATACACACACAACAGTTCTGTCTGGTTCTTTAATCTGATTGGCTGATAGCCGTGCAATATTCTGCAAATAACAGCACTTGTCCAGTCTCTTCACCCTTCACCCTTGTGTATTACTCTGCCCACAAACAGCGACAAGCAGAGGACGCTCTACAGTTTGACAAATATTGCTGCTGTTGGGCAACATAATATACTTTTGAGGGGTTTTTTTTAGTCAAAAATGTAGTTGTTTAGATTGCAACTATGCAGTTTACTTATAAGTATAGTGCCTATTTTAAATATTTAAAAATTTCAGAGAGACAGCGCATCTGCGGCCATTAGCCTGTCAGAGCAAAGACGGTTGTCGATGTTCATCCACAAGATGGCGACAGAGACTGCATAAGCCCTTAGAAGAGAAAAACAGCGTAACTTCAAACTACAACTGATCAAATCATTATTAAACTGGCAAGTTACTTTAAGTCGATTTTCCCTTTTGTATGTTGTAGTGCTGTATTTATACCATAGTAATTGTAGTGTATTGAGTGTGAGATGGGACTCGTGAGATGGAATGTATTTTGTGTTGGTCACTCTTTGTATAACCCTTTGTATAACATTTTGGTTGGCCATCTGTTTGTTTCTAATGAGTCTCCTATTTTCGTTACTGCAGATTAGTTCAGTAAAAAGAAAGAAGAAATGCCCGGATGTATTTAGCGTTTTTCCTTATCAAAAACACAACAGTAATCTGGTAGTGTTTACGCTGCTTTTGCTTTTTCGGGGATAATTTTTGTGATCAGAGAATTATTGCAACAGAGAAATACTAGGAAATATCTGTAGACTGATGGCATTTCATGCTGCTCAGCCTTATAATTATAAAATGTGAGCAAAATCAACTGTTTTGTCATCATTTTAGATATTACGCTAGAGAATCATTCAAATACTAGCTCTAAAATGACGTTGGTGAAGTAGCAACGATTTCTGCTGTTCTGATGTCAGCTGCAGATGTGAATGAATGGTGAAGAAAGTAGTTCCTCATACAAAAGGATTTTCAGATTCTCGCTTTTGATTTTCTTTTTTATATACATAATTATGCCGTCTAACTGTTGTATAAACGCAATATCACAAGAGTAGCAGTGTAATATGGCTGTATATCGTCACTGGTGGGACACTAACCTCCCACCAGCGCCGATATCCAGCCATATCGCACTGCTACTCATGTGATATTGCTCATATATACATAACACTGGAGAGGAAAAGGTGCATCAAGCCTGTGTGTTTTAGATTTAATATATATTAATATCTAGTCATCACAACGTGTGCTTAATGCCTGGTCTAATGCCTTTTGCCTCAGTAATATCTCATTGATGAATCTAAACTTGAATCTTAGTGTTGGTGGTTTATATCTGGATCTCTGCATAGGCTACACATGGCTATTAAAGCTTGTGTAAGGTCAAGGATGGATACATGTGTGCATTTGTGTGGGAACACTCAGGCAGTTATTTTATTGAATTGGGATACTGCAGAGCATCAGTAATGCCTGCAAACATCTACTTAAGGGCACCGCTTACAAATGGACTAATAAAATCATCGTTGCACTGCGAGTGAGTAAGTGCGGCATTACCTCATTACTTCATGATATGTCACAGGCACTTACCACCATATTATAGGCTTCAGGAACTTCGATCTCAAACTGAAACTTTCCACCAAGGTAATAGCCTTCATCTGATGAGAGGTTTTGTGGAAAAGTAAGGTTATATTTTCACTTGCAGAATATGAGGCATTTGACAGATACTAGAAATGTATGACATAAAGCAAAAGACTATTCACACGCCAGCTCATTTTTAGATGTGCTCTTTCTAGACACACACACACACCAACAGAAATATCAATATTACCAAAACCTAATTTCTTAATATTTCATTTTATATACAGCGGGGAAAATAAGTATTGAACACGTCATGTTTTTTTCCTGGGAATAATATTTCTAAAGGAGCTGTTGACGTGGAATTGAACCAGATATTGGTAAAAAAAAAAAAAATACAAACATAAAAATAAAACAAAACAAAAATGATGTGAAAAATGAGTTATTTGTAATAACAATGAAATGACACAAGGAGAAAGTACTGAACTACTGAAACGTATTTAATAATAAAAGGGTTTTTTGGTGATGGCAGCTTAAAGACGCCTCTCATGTGTAGAATGAAGTCACATGCATTGCTCAGGTGTGAGTTTTCACAGACTTCAACAGAGTGTAAAAATCTTGATGGTTCTGTGGGTCTCGTCTATCAAATCTGACCTTTAATTTGTATTTTCTTTCAGATTCAAGTCAGGTGATTGGCTGGGCCATTCTACAGCTTGGCTTTCTTTCTCTGAAAGCATTTGACAGTTTCCTTGGCTGTGTTTTGGATCATTGTCTTGCTAAAATGTCCACCCGGTTTCATCTTCATCATCCTGCTAATGTAGATGTTGGACTGAAGCAGCGAATATTCATTTACAATGAGGAACTACTGAGAGATTTCAGCTGCTGTCTGGGCTTTCACTGCCTTTGTAAACCTCCCTTTCTTCAAGTGTTCAATACTTTTTCCCTGCGTCATTTTATTTTATTATGCAAAACCTAATTTGTAAACTAATTATATTTGTTTTCTTTGCATATGGATTTCTTTGGTTGCTACCAACATCTGGGGAAAATATCAAGTCAACGGCACCTTTAGAAATATGTTTTCTGAAAAAAATGGTGATTTGTTCAATACATCTTTTCTGTGCTGTATGAATGTGAAGTGATTAGCATGTATTTATGGTAAATACTTATGGTCTGTGTGAATAGGTTAACTAGTCTCTTATACACAGCTCAAGAGCATTTGCATTTAATTGATTTTTAGAACTGAACTTTATGAAAATAGATCCGAATTACCTGGAGAAATGGCCAACTGGAAGTGACAGAGTTTGTTTTCATCAGGAAACGTAACTTTACATGTACCTGCAGAGGAAATAATATATTGATAATGGCTTATAATAATAATAGTTCAAACATCTGTATTGCAAAGAACAGATCCACAAGTTTGTAGATTAAATCCTTTTTCATGACAAAAAATCCCCAAAAAGTCCTTGCAATGTATGAAACATTTGGTGTTAAGCATGTTCCAGGCTTATTAAGGTATAATATATTTCTGGTTGTGATTAATTGCTAAAGCTTTTATCATGGTCCACTGTAAAATCTTGTTTTTATTTTCACCGTTTAAATTGCATTATAGGACCTTGATCTTTCTTCCAACAACTTTTAACCTTGAAAGGTTAAAAAAAAATGACTTTTATTAACATTTATAGTAGTTTAAAGTGATATATTGTCTGGGTTGGTGCTGTATAGTACGGTACAAAAACCTTGTAATAAACTGCCTGTACATTTTCTGTTACAAAACAGACTTATTTCTCTATATATTATTTATTGTAAATTATATTATTTCAAACTACTAAAATGTCAATAAAAGTCACTTTGTTAAACAGCATAGTTGAATTTTCAACATTAAAAGTCGACAGAGAAGAGATCAAGCTCCCATAATGCAATTCACAACTGTAAAATAAACAGAAAACACTTGTGAAACACAAACTACGGAAACTTAATTAACAGATATTTTTTTAGTGTACACAGTAGTCACGATACACGGGTTACTTTAACAAAGGTATAATAACAAAAGGTTACTTTAACATGTATAATAACAAACAAATACTTACTGTATTGCTTTATTGTATAGACAAATGTTTCAACAAAATTAAACTGCAAGAGAATTATAAAGTACAACTGGTAACACTATAAAGTTTTATTATTAAATGCTAGTTAATGGGTTAAAATATACAGTGTAAAAGAGCCAGATTTATGACAGTAACTATTTTAATAGTAGTTTTTAAACATACAACTAAATTGAAACTGTTATTAACTCTATTTAATTTTAATCAACTTATGACTACGATGTTGACTTGTTAATAAGAATTAACTACGAAATTGAAATCAATCTAAGAGTAACACAAAGCTTTAATAGTTTTCGTTGTGGGTTTTCACTATTGGAGCATTAGTGCACAGTGTTAACATACAATAGACCTAAAAATGGTTTTGAATCAATATTTTAGCATGTAGTGGACCAGATTAACATGTGAAAACGTTAATGTTTAAACTATTAAGCTTACCAAATACAATGTCTACAATTCTTCAAAAGCAATCTAAAAGTTTAAGTAATAAATAACTATTCACTGTATTTTGAAGTGCCCATGATATCAATATTGTGCATGTTCTTTATCAAGACATATTGAATTTTAGAATATCAGCATATGTCCGTCTATATTATACGTCTTTGTCTATATTATTTTGTCAAGCTAAATATAATCACTAAAAGCTAAAACCAATGTATTTTAATTGCTCCAAGTGAATATATATGACCTGGATATACTCACTTGGAAGGTTGGCCTCAAGTTCTGCAACCTCTGCAAACACAAATCAAAGTATGAGTGCTCAGTTCTGATGGTTAATAATGAAACTAGCTATGCCAACCAGTACAGAACATATTATATTCTTTTTGTCAGTTTTAAAGTATTGCACGTTTGTGCAGTAAACGTGCAATACTTTCTCATACGCACTCGTACACAGCACCTTATAACAATTTACAGTGCAATACTTTTTCTACGCATTTGTACACAGCACCTTATAACTTGTATATTTATAACAAATCTGTACATACAATTCAACATCCAGAGCTTTTTGATTGATTGCATCTGTTTAATGTTTGTCGTCTTTTTCATATTTATTTTGTGTTGTCACTTTATGTACACTGGAAGCTTCTGTAGCCAAAACAAATTTCTTGTGTAAGCACACTTGGCAATAAAACTGATTCTGATTAATGTGATATGCTTATGAATTTGTTTATAATTGTTATTGTGATCTATGAAACGCAGATACAAGACGCAGTTCTATCCAGCTATATATGGCCACCTGCATTCTTACACTACCGTCACTCAATGTTCAGCTGGTGTGGATCCAGTGGCATCGCTGGTTCAGAAAATAGCCTGAGTGTTTGACTGCGGATGGGAACTGCTTTAAGCTGTTGGTAATGGCAGACTCCTCCTCTCAGTCTGTTATAAATAGAGTCTACTGCTCTCCTGATCTGGCCTGCATCACATCACCTTACGCTGGTTTACTGGCACCACGAACACCCAGCAGAAAGACACTGTACAACACACTTCCACTTGTCACGCTCTCTGGATTCAGACCTGATCTGCTCTTATATAAAGTGTTTGGTGATGTCACTCAGAGTCCAATCATAATATGTTAATTGATGATAGATGGATAGAAACAACAGAACAATCAAATCAATAATTGATCAACAGATATCAATAGGGCTGCACAATATATCGTTTCAGCATTGATATCGCAATGTGCGCCTCTGTTATATAACAGAATGTTCAATGTTGAGTTTATATGTTGAGAAAGAGACATAATTCCAAAAACATGAGATTTGTGGATTTTAACTATAACAGAGTGAACGTTTATCATCTGCATGTGTTTTTAAGGCCTGTGACTGTGCATTTAGGCACAAGAGATTGTACCATTTTTTACTTTAATAAAAATTCCCGCAGACTTTAATACATCATTGACATTCACAAGTAAATGTTGCAGCATTTTCAAAAAGTCTGCATGAAATAAACGGAAACAAATAGTCAGACTTTGAATGAAGATTAACTTGCATAGATTAATTGTACACCCAAAGAATATCAATGTGCGCTAGCAAAATTTACATTGTAAACTTTGATTTCACATGGACTTTAATATGCACAATATCCTAAGAACATTTGAAAGCAACACACTTAGGGGGGGTTGTTTGCACAGAATGTGTTTTTCCTTTCCAACATGCTACTTTTCTATTGTTTTGCTCATTGTGGCTTTGTCCAGAATATCTTCAGTTATATGATGTATATTCATGTGCTTATCCTAACATATTGTTTTCCTATTTCTAATGGGTCCGTTATTGTCTTTATTACATCACGTTGTAATATAAGCTGCTCAGCTAATATTTACATTTGTAATATTTATATTATTTGCCAATTAAAAATCACCTCATGTGAATTTTTTTTATAATTTTTACTGTCCTCCAGAGGTTACATTTTCAGCTTCACCAGTATATATTGACTGAAATTAAATATGATTTGTTTTCCACCAAGGGTGCTGAAATATAATTGGGTAAACTGGCAGTGAGCAGGTTATAGAGACCAAAACAAAGACAGACATTCCCACACAGAACACACTTTTTCAATGGAGAATAACTGATTTAAGCGTTGTTGTTTTTTTCAGATAAATAATTATGTTCACTTTCCATGTTTCTTAAATATTTGCAACAAATAATGTTTTGTATGCTTTAGAAGAGTCAAAAAGCTACATACAGGACCTTTAACAGTAACTTAACAGTAATATACCAGTATTTTTTTTCTCTCAAATGCTGAAATGGTTGTTTACACACAATGCACAGTGTTTTCTTGCCAGCCTAAAGCTTAAGCACATAAAACACATGATTAGCATTCGGTTGCTTAGTATCTTGTCATAACATTCTAACACGGTATCATTTCACACCGAATATGTTTGGCACAGCAATGTGGGGTCACATTCCTTTACCTGGGGTTAAAGCTGTGTTTGAACAAACAATAATGCAGGGTGTTTGAACGGACAATAACAAGTGGACAGGCGCAGTCTGAAAAGCACTATTGTGGTGAGCAAAAAAACTGTTTATCCTCTAAGTAAAAAAATTAATATTTTATGTCATCTGTTTTATTTTAATTTGCTTTATCAATGTTTCTCTGTAAACAGCATGAACAGCAGATTCAATGACTTTTTAAAGCATCATTAATTTTGTAAACTTTGTAGTTCATATCCCAGCATATATAGCGCCATGAAAGTCCTTACTGTACTTAACAATTCACTTACACCTAATATTTACATTAAAGTCAATATTTACAATGTCAGAGTAATTTTCAAAAAGTTTAACCGTTTTAAAAAGTCATGTTCAAAGAACTTTAATAAAATCTGCGGAATTTAATACTGGTAATATTCAAATGCAGTTTCTGAAATATTGATAAAATGTGCATTATTTGTCTGTGTTTTTGTACATGATTTATTCATTCATTCATTTTCATTTCGGCTTAGTCCCTTTATTTAATCTGGGGTCGCCACAGCGGAGTGAACCGCCAACTTATCCAGCATATGTTTTACGCAGCGGATGCCCTTCCAGCTGCAACCCATCTCTGGGAAACATCCATACACACCCATTCACACTCATACACTACGGACAATTTAGTCTACCCAATTCACCTGTACCGCATGTCTTTGGACTTGTGGGGGAAACCGGAGCACCCGGAGGAAACCCACGCCAACACAGGGAGAACATGCAAACTCCACACAGAAACGCCAACTGACCCAGCCGAGGCTCGAACCAGCGACTTCTTGCTGTGAGGCGAACGTGCTACCCACTGCGCCACTGTGAGGCCCCGTACATGATTTAAATTTAAGATTTTTTTATTTAAGAATTTCTCCGTTGTTTTTTTTCTGTACCATAAGCAAATTAATTTCAAATTTAATTCAAGCACTTTCAAGGACCTATGTTTGTTTTTAAGTACTTTCCAGGCCTTGAATCCATATGTCTGAAATTCAAGTACTTTCCAAAAGTGTGAGAACCCATCAGATAACCTTGTCCATGTTTACATCTGCCTATTTTGACTGTGAAATCAGGGCAGACATAAAAATGGTCTAAGCCACTAGGCGCAAACCAATGATCCCAGCAGGCAGTGTTTTTTTTTTTTTCATACCTTTGATAAGCAGTCGATCTCTGATGGACACTCTATGAGCAGCATCGTTAGAGCCTGCAGGGGTCCGGCCGGCCCTCACTCCCTCCTCCCTCTTCAACTTACTGGCTAACGTCAGCATACCCACAGACCAACATACACACCCTCACACACCTGTGAGCAACACAAATACACACAATGACCACCAGTGAACACCAAACACAACCTTAACTCAAAGTATAAAAAATACACATATATATA
>CAIGQW010005009.1:1032472-1059395 GCA_903798125.1 Danio choprae | reverse complement strand
ATCAAATGAAATGAAATAAAGTAAATAATAAAATCTAATTAAAAACATAATAAAATTTAATTAAAAATTAAATTAAATTAAATTAAATAAATAAAATTAAATAAAATAATGAATATTATGTCCATATACATATGATAATGAAAATAAATAAATAAATAAATCAAATTAAAAATAAAATTAAAAACTAAATTAAATGTAAAAATAAATAAATAAAAATGTAACATTTAATAATTTATTTTCCACATAAGAAAATTTTATTAAAATAAAATAAAATTAAATAAAATAAATAAACAATGAAATTTAATTAAAAACTAAATTAAAATTAAAAAATAAACTAAAAATAAAACTAATTAAATTAAATTACATGAATGTTTTCATATTTAGACAGCTTAGACTAACTTATAATTGTAGCATTATACATCTAGATCGCCAGATAATAAAAATAATGAGCACAGCAAAATAACATAACTGAGCGTATCCCTATAAGTGGATTTCTTTCTGACATTGGCTATTGATCTGAATATGATCTGCATTCAATAGGTCAGACAGGTGTATCCTTCACCAAACTGACAGTCCTTCATGATGTATTAGACTTTAAGCACACATAATACTGGAGCTCTACAGATTTCCAATGGCAGATTTGACTAGGTTCTTTACCCTCTGCATACTAAAACATTAGTCTTGCTACTGTATATGCACGCCTGGTGTTGGTCTAAAATTTACATAAATTATATAATATAGGCAAATAAATCCCAAACGAGTTTTATTTATAATTATAAATTAAAGTATTTTGCTGACAAAGAGGTAAAACCTAAAGTGTGTTGAAGGATAGTGGCAAAGAGTAATTAATTATTAATTTGGGGCTGTACACTGTTATCATGATTCATTCATTCATTTTCCTTCGGCTTAGTCCCTTTATTCATCAGGGGTCGCCACAGTGGAATGAACCGCCAACTTATCCAGCATTTGTTTTACACAGCGCATGCCCTTCCAGCTGCAACCCAGTACTGGGAAACACCCATACACACTCATACACTATGGCCAATTTAGTTTATTCAATTCACCTATAGCGCATGTCTTTGGACTGTGTGGGAAACCGAACCAGCGACCTTCTTGCTGTGAGGTGACAGTGCTAACCACTGAGCCGTTTCACCACTGTTATCATCAAATATTTTTAATTTCCATCAAATGATTCTTGTTTTAAGGGCGGTGTGGTGGTGCAGTGGGTAGCACAACTGCCTCACAGCATGAAGGTCGCTGGTTCACGCCTCGACTGGGTCAGTTGGCATTTCTGTGTGGAGTTTGCATGTTCTCCCCGTATTCGCGTGGGTTTGCTCCGGTTTCCGCCACAAGTCCAAAGACATCAATTGGGTAAGCTAAATTTTAAGTAGTGTATGTGTGTGAATGAGAGTGTATGGGTGTTTCCCGGTTATGGGTTGCAGCTGGAAGGGCATCCGCTGCATAAAACATATGCTGGATAAATTGGCGGTTCATTCCACTGTGGCGACCCCTGATGAGTAAAAGAACTAAGCTGAAAAGAAAATGAATGATTCTTGTTTTAAATATGTCTGACAAGATGTTTTTGTTATTTAAAGTATTCTTACACCGAATGACATCTTCTGTAAAGCATGATAAAAATGTGTAAGTAAGCTAAACAATAAATAAACAAATAAAGAAATGTTTTTTTAAACAGAGCACATACTGTACTTACAGTATTTATATATTACTAAGAGAAATATTTAGAAAATGCAACACTATTCTAGTTTTAATTATTTAAAAATATAATTTTGTAACTATTTGAGCCCACAAACTGATGGTAAATTATTATTTGGTAAATTATATATTATATGGAAGGTAAATCTGAAACTGATGATTGATTGCCAGATTACAGTAATAGCGTAACCAAACAAGCAAGCCAAATAAGTTAAAAGACTAGTTTTAGTCTAGAAGATTAGTTTTACCCCAAAACAAAGACTTCTCGCCTCCATGTTATTCACCACCCACATGCCGTTCAGTCTTCTGTGGAGCGCAACACAAAAACCTTTGAAAATTGTATTACTCATTCTTGCCCAGCAAAGATAAAAACATCATAAAAGTTGCCAGTATATGACTCATAAATTCAGTAGGTTTGGAATACAGATATTAGTCTCATCCCGATCAAGTCTTTTGTGCCCTTTATCCAAGTATATATATTCAATCATCTAAATGTACATACTATAATCTGCTTATTACATGGCTACTTGCCACAAAACTAAAAAAGTAGACACAAAACATTGATCTGAGCTGTAATCATTTATAACTCTTTAATAAAACTTATATTAATTTATATGAATACATTCACTAGCAGTCAAGACTATTCATAGTACCCATATGAGCCTGTGTTTTTATTAGTTTAATTGGTTGTTTTCTGTGACTAATACATGGATGTCTGGAAAACTTGAATCTGATTTTCACGGCATGCTATTCCCACTTAACAACCGCTGAATAACACAGGATCATCAAGAAACTTTGAATCTCCTTGTAAATAGGGCTTTGTTCACATCCATACACTTACTTCCACATTTATATGTATCTGCTTTTCTGTCACACTACTGTTTTTGACTGTTTGGCGCCATCTTGTGACTGAATAATGCACAGGTTAGTGTATACTCCATCAGCTGTTTTCATTTCTGTCAGTGTTGTGTTCTTCGCAGTTTGGCACCATCTTGTGACTGAATAATGCGCAGGTTAGTGTATACTCCATCAGCTGTTTTCATTTCTGTCAGTGTTGTGTTTTTCTCAGTTTGGCACCATCTTGTGACTCAACAATCCACTGGTTAGTGTATACTCCATCAGCTGTTTTCATTTCTGTCAGTGTTGTGTTTTTCGCAGTTTGGCACCATCTTGTGACTGAATAATGCACAGGTTAGTGTATACTCCATCAGCTATTTTCATTTCTGTCAGTGTTGTGTTTTTCTCAGGTTGGACCATCTTGTGACTGAACAATGCGCAGGTTAGTGTATACTCCATCAGCTGTTTTCATTTCTGTCAGTGTTGTGTTCTTCGCAGTTTGGCACCATCTTGTGACTGAATAATGCGCAGGTTAGTGTATACTCCATCAGCTGTTTTTGTTTCGGTCAGCTTTGCATTTATTTAAAGATCTAATAAACTATTATGACTCAGAACAATGGCGTGTAATAAGCGGAATAAAGTACATCCAGGATGGTTGTTGTCTCAGAATAAAGCCCTTCAGTCTTATACAACAGCGCTCCACATCGAGCTGCCAATAAGCCTCTGAGGCGTTATTCTGCGATAAATAACCTCCTGGATACACTGTATCCCTAACACCGAGTAGACATTCAGCTTGCAGAATTAAAAGGAGCATAAAAGAAGATGATTAGACATTGATAAAATGAACTATTGCCCCATATATTAAACTTCTGTACAGAGAGATCACTTTTGACCTTCTATTGTTCTCACTCAATAACATAATGTAATTTTGCAGGTTAAAGTTCACCAAGCTTGAACTTTGGAAGGCAGTTTCTGGTCTGCCACATACGCATGCGTATTAATGGAAGTCTATGGGTGTGAAAAGTGCAGTGTGCCCGCGACTTAACATACCTTGGAATGCTGTGACTGACCAATCAGAATGAAGTATTCCAGAGAGCTGTGTAATAATGTAAATAAAGCATTAGTATCATGGGAGCTTATACCAATCAGTTAAAATAACAACATTAAGTCCTAGAACTGCCTCACCTCTAATAGACGCCGTTGTGTGTAGAACAAACTTAAGTTTACGTCATTATTCATTTAAACCCACCGTGACAGGAGCCAGCGAGAGGTCCAGCTCCAGGTTTGTGAATAAATCATTCAGGCTGGTTTTGTGATCTGAATAATTCCTTTTCAATAATTCATCCACTATGAAAAGATCCAGCTGAATTGTTCATGAACTCCCATTAACGAGCCAAGGAGAACAGGAGCTATGATTACTCTATTTATTTATGTGATTTATTCAAGTTTGCTAAATGAAACATAAAGTGTCATTTAAGATGTACTTCACTTCTTCATATCTGCCTCTGTCCATCTCCTCATCCAACAGACTAATGCAGTTATTGTTCACGTCGTCCATGTCCAGTGTCAACAACGTCCCTCTATCTCTCTCTTTCCTCTGCTTCAGAAAACCCTTCCCTGACCCGGCCTGTAATTGAATTAAAACCACATTAAACAGAATGAATAGGCTGGGATTTAATTAGCGGCTGACGAAGGCCACAGGGTTCCTGAGACACGTGTTCAGTGTTTAACTCCTGCATGGACGCATGGAGTCTCTGCGCTGCTTAAATCAGTGCTGTATGGAATCAAGGCCAAATGTGAATTTTGCTGTTGCATGCAAATAGTCTCTTGAAAACCAATCACTGCTGTTGAGCTGCTGATGAAGTGTATGTGCACTTTTTTTCCCCTATCCTACTAATTAGTATTTTATTTATTTATTTATTTATTTATTTATTTATTTATTTATTTATTTATTTATTTATTTTACTTTATTTATTTATTTTACTTTATTTATTTATTTTACTTTATTTATTTACTTGTTTATTTATTTTCATTAATTCATTTATTCATTTTCATTTCGGCTTAGTCCCTTTATTAATCTGGGGTCGCCACAGCGGAATGAACCGCCAACTTATCCAGCATATGTTTTACTCAGCGGATGCCCTTCCAGCTGCAACCCATCTCTGGGAAACATCCATACACACCCATTCACACTCATACACTACAGACAATTTAGCTTACCCAATTCACCTATAGCGCCTTAAAGTCACAATATATAAATTTGTAATTTAATGTAAGTCACATATTGTAGATTGTAATGTTATATAGTGTGCAATTTAAAATAACTGATTTGTATTTTTATTTATATTTATTATGCACCATTCTTATGATTCAAAGCTCAATTTTCAGAGTTGTAATAATAATAAATAATAATAACAATAAAAAAATAAATAATAATAATAATAATAATGGTAATGATAATATTTATAATAACAACAACAACAACAACAACAACAACAGTGATAACAAATATGATCATAATTATGATGATTATAATATTTATAACAATAACAACAACAATAAAAGCAATAATAATAGCTATTAATATTAAGTATTAATATAAGTATTAATTTTATTATTATTATTATTATTATTATTATTATTATTATTGTGTATGTGTTTTATACAAATATTATGTGTGTGTTGAGTTTAAAATTATTAATTACAAATTATTTATATTTTATTTTACATTTTAAATAATTTCATTTTAAGCTATTTCTTTTCATTCATTTTAAGCAAATTAAAACAACTAAAATAACCCCACACCGCATCATTTTAAACCACTAAGTATGCATAGAAATAAATGATTGATATGTTTTTCTATTGTATCATTTAATACATTATATTTTGATTATCAGAATGGGGAGGAAAGATGAATGAATTGACATTGGCTGGTCAGTGTATGTATACAGAAACCTACAGTACAACAGTCACAACTAGCAAGAAGTAGCACTCATCTAATTCATATCAGCAATTGTCAAACCTTATCACAGCATATAAAAGAAGCAGAAGGGCTCCATAAAAGACAGCAGAAGGCTTTGTAAACCAAACTATCTGAAGTTATCTGATTAAATAACCCTGCAGCGGTTAAAAGCGAACGCTACTTTAAACACATAAGCATTGCAATGAAAATCAGATGACCGTGTAAAACATGCATGTAGATCAATTCTAGCATCAGATGAGCTTCTACATCCAATCAGCAGAGCAGTGAGATCTGAAGAGTGCATCTAAATATTTCAGCAGCAGTCTTTAAGTCTGACTGAAGTGCTGGGGGGAAAGTGTTATGAAAGGGGGAAGGAAAATAGTTGATTCCCCTTTAATCGGCCCTCACAGTCAGTTTCGGCCTTGGCTGCTCTGTATCGTAAGCCAGTAACAGACATTTAAATTCACAAGGCTGATGGAAATGACCTGATGTTCACAACTCCTCTGTATTCACGCAGGCAGATCTGCACACCATTCTTTTTTATTAACTACGTCTATTTATATTTCAGTACGAGTCTGCATTTTAAAACAGCATACTTTCGTACACTCCGTAACTTGTGTTGTCATTTATCCATGTGTTTTTCTACAAGGGTTTGCCCAAACTCAGACAATTAAACTTTATTAATTATTCACCTGATTGATACAACGGGAAGAAAACGAACCGGGCGGGAATAGAGAGCTAAAGTTAGCCATTATTCTACTGAGAGTAGCTTCAAATAAATTCAGTCGAGTGTGTTTAGCATTCGTAATGCTGCATCATCACGTTTGCATACTGAATTGTGACTTTTTTTCTTCTATGTAACACTCTATGGTCAGCATTAGACTATGGTTATTGAATGTTATGAATCACTGTGTGAGTAGCAAACTAACATGTTTTCCCTACCTTAAGGATATTGTATAGACTTGAGTTGTTTTCAACACAGGCTCATTCTGAAAACGTAGCCCTATATACATTTCTGTAGATCGCAAATCATGTCGCCAGAAGTACGTACAGCTGCATTTCGTTTTTAAAACCAATGCTACAGGGCGGTATGATGCAGTTCCTTTCATGCTAGCAGCTGACCACTTACTCCATTATGAATGGCTTTCCTGCTGTTACCAGTTTGTGCAGAGAGGAAATGACCATGACGATGGGGTTTGAGTCCGGGGAAGAACGGTTCCAGAAAGCAGGTAAGACAAAAAATAATAATAAAATGAAATAAACAAGGGCCTCACGGTGGCGCAGTGGGTAGCACGTTCGCCTCACAGCAAGAAGGTCGCTGGTTCGAACCTCAGCTGGGTCAGTTGGCGTTTCTGTGTGGAGTTTGCATGTTCTCCCCGTGTTGGCGTGGGTTTTCTCCGGGTGCTCCGGTTACTCCCACAAGTCCAAAGACATGCGGTATAGGTGAATTGGGTAAGCTAAAATTGTCCTTAGTGTATGTGTGTGAATGAGAGTGTGTGGATGTTTCCCAGTGATGGGTTGCAGCTGGAAGGGCATCCGCTGCATAAAACATATGCTGGATAAGTTGGCGGTTCATTCCACTGTGGCGACCCCTGATTAATAAAGGGACTAAGCCGAAATGAAAATGAATGAATGAATGAATGAATGAATAACAAGGTGAGAATGTGGTAAAATCTAAAAAACGTGTTAAAAATCAGGCAAGGGCTTTTCTTTTTCTAGATTTCTTTTCCAAAACACTCTAGGTTGTGTTTAGGTAAGGAGGTGGGTGGGAGGATCGGTCGGTTGGTCAGTCAGTCAGTCAGTCGACAGTGGCCTCTGGTGGATTTATGCAAGAAGGCGTGAATGACTCTCGCAAGAGAAATTTGAGATCTCAAAAAACGTACACAGCGGCCTCTGGTGGATTCGTGAAAACAAAAATTACAAAAAAAAAAACGTACCTCCTGGGACGTATTTGGCGCTCTCCAGAAATGTACATAGGGCTACGATTTCAGAATGGGCCTGGGTTGGTCAATAATATTTTGCTAGTTATTTTGAAAGATATTATTCAGCTTAAAGTACAATTTAAAGGCAATAAGTTTAATTAGGCAGGTTGATTAATCAAGTCATTGGTCAAAAACAATTTTAAGGGGGATAATAATATTGACTGTAGCAGTTTTACATTTTTTAAAGTTAATTTGTTTTTATCCCAGCCAAATTAAAAGAAATAAGAGTTTCTCCAAAATAAATATATAATAGGAAATACAGTGAAAAAAAAATCCTTTCTCTGTTAAACATCGATTTGGAAAATTAGAAAAATAAAATGAACAGGAGGCCTAACAGCTATATATTTATTCCCAACTCAGTTGCACACAGAGTATGGAAACTATAGACATTTACTGTTTACTAAAATAAATGTCTAAAGGATCATGTCAACTTCCATTTGTTTTCCAATTTGATTAGTTGATTTGACTGAATTGAAGGAATTGTGTAAAACGCAGCTTAAATCCTTTGCATGTGTTTAGCTTAAGTGCACAGTTCATAATGTTTACTCCATCCATCACAATACAGTTTAGTGCTGACAATCTGAAGGGTTCAGGTTCAAGCCATGGCGTAAACCATGACCCGCCAGCATTGTGGCCTTGGGTAAAGCACTTAACCCCAGGTTGTTCCAATGGGATTGTCCATGTAACATGAGCGCTTTAAGCAGCTTTGGGCAAAACCTCTGATAAATGACTTCTTGCGACTCTCTATCCTGCTCTGAATGTCTGAAAGCATGCTGATAAGTGGATGAAAGATTGGATCAATAGACAACAAATGATTACTAATTTGATTATTAATGATTATCAATCCAAAAATGTTAATTTTAGTCAATTTACTCATCCTCAAGTGATTTCAGACTTTTATGAGTTTCTTTTTTCTATTGAACCAAAAAGAAACATTGGTAACCGGTAGCCATTGACGTTTTTGACATATATCTAAAATATCTTCATTTGTGTTCAACAGAAGCATGAAACTCAAACAGGTTTTGAACAAGTTGAGAATAAAGAAACTTATAAAGGTTTTGTAAAATGGTGAGTAGATTTTTATTTTGGGGTGAACTATCCCTTTAAGATGCAGTTCTGTTGATCTGAAAAAAGTTAATATAGGTATAAATGGGGTTTGAAGTCAGTTGACTTTCGACAATTTCCAGAGGTAGTTAAAAACACATTGTTTTAATGTATTAATGTTTATATACATTGATCAAAAATACTGCAAAAAAAAATAAATATTCATGGCACTTTAAGGGACAGTTCACCCAGAAAGGAACCATTTACTCAACCTCAAATGATTCCAAACATTTATAAGTTTCTTTGTTCGGTCACACTGTGTAATAAGGTTTCATTAGTTAATGTATTTACTAACATAAACTAATTATGAACAATATTTGTACAGCATTTAATAATAATTGTTCAACATTTACTATCGCATTATTAACATCTGAATTCATGAACATTAATGCACCATGAGTTAACATGTAATTTTATTAAATAACATTAACTAACATATGGCAGCACGGTGGCACAGTGGGTAGCACACGATCGCCTCACAGCAAGAAAGTCGCTGGTTCGAGCCCCGGCTGGGTCAGTTGGTGTTTCTGTGTGGAGTTTGCATGTTCTCCCCGTGTTTGTGTGGGTTTCCTCCGGGTGCTCCGGTTTCCCCCACAAGTCCAAAGACATGCAGTATAGGTGAATTGGGTAAGCTAAATTGTCCGTAGTATATGAGTGTGAATGGGTATGTATGGATGTTTCCCAGTAATAGGTTGCAGCTTGAAGGGCATCCGCTGCGTAAAACATATGCTGGATAAGTTGGCGTTTCATTCCACTTTGGCGACCCCAGATTAATAAAGGGACTAAGCCGAAAAGAAAATGAATGAATGAATGAATTAACTAACATGAACAAATACTGTAATAAATGTATTGGTCGTTGTTTGTTCAGCATTAACTACAACAACCTTATTGCTAAGTGTTACCCTTTATTCTGTTAAACATAAAAAAAAGATATATTGAAGAAAGCTGGAAACCGGTAAGCATTGACCTCCATAGTATTTGTTTTTCCTATTGAAGTCAATGATTACAGGATTTCACCTTTCTTCAAAATATCTTTTTGTTTACTGTTTTGATGATGAATGTTTTATTTAATGCCATGTCAGCAAGGCTATTTCATGGCAGGAACATTTCAACATTAATAAATGGCAAGAACATGAATAAATATACAATTAAAAATAACAAACAAATGAAAACACAAATTAAATACGATTTTTAACGTTAATACATGATCAAAATAATGATGATAATGATACTTTGCTAAAAATGTCCTTAAGAAAGTTAATTTCATAAAAAGCCTTCTGCAGTCATTAAAAGCAGGACAGTCCAGTAGAATGTATTATACTGTAAGTGGGATTATGCAGTGCACGCACTAAGTGGGGTCTTCAGGTTTAATCAAAAATGTTTACTGTTTAACGGTTGCACAATCAGTTACTGTTTTCCAATAAACCAACTCTGTGTGCAGTTGCATTGTATTTTTAGCTCCTATTTAACTCAGCTGCTGTCATTCGCATTTGTTCAGGCAGGTGCATTTAGAGAGCAAACACAGAGCCTCGGGGGTCTTTTGTGGATGAGGTCGCCCACCACTGGCCTGGAGAGCGAAACCAGATCTCATCACATCTCTCTGGCTCTGTCCTCGTCTCCATCAGCCCACCCAGAACACTCTCCTCTGCGCACTCAGCACAATCCTGCACTGCCGAATTACCATCTCACAGAGCAAAGGCCTGCGCTCTAATGAAGAGAGACAGCCACTGTCATCCCATACTATAAAGCCCAGAGAAACACTCACCTCCCTGGAGAGAGCGGCCTGCACTTTCAGAGCGGGAGAAATGATCTCTGAGTCCCGGTCACCCATTTTTCTTCCCCTATAATAAGAGAAAAGAGAGATTCACGGGGGAAAAAACGAAAAGCTCACTGCCCTCTGGATCCCTTTATGGAGAGCGGCGAGCCGAAATCTAGGGCAGCTTCATTGATTTCCAGGCTGCTGTATTATTAGCCGTTGCGGCAAAGGTGATATGAGAGGTTGGAGCTAATATCCTGTATACCCGACGGTTGGGGGAAATGGGGGGAAAGGCTTAGACGGCCCTGCGCTCTCAATGATAACCGCTGGCTTTGGTGTGCAGCTGCCGTATTGGATTGCAAACCCTTTCAGCGGCATGCGTCTCTCAGGGGAAGTGTTGGGAGGCGTGAGCCTGCCAGGCTGGCTAAATAAGATAAGAGAGTCATTGTACGCGGCCGTCAACAGTCACTTGCTATCAAATATTCATGGGCGACCGCCAATTCTTAAGTAAACAGGCCAATTTGTTCTGGAAGACGCGCATTAAGATACGAGCGGGCGATAGAGGCCGCACCCTCGGGATCCCCTGAAACCCCAGCTATTCCCTATTAGCATGGAAGTCAAAGGCAAAAGCTGAATGGGCATGTTTCATGCTAATAGAGGCCCGCGGAATGGACAGATTTCCCATTAAGTCTGAAGAAAGGTGATGGAGTGAAAAGAAACAGATAATCCGTGAATGGAGGTCGTGGGGTAACCGGCGAACAGAAGCTGTGCTTGGATAACACTACGACACACGAGTGACTAGCGACTCGAATATGTTTGGCAGGAACAGACATTCATCAGATTGAAAATGGGAGCGGGGAGACCACCTCAAGAAAATCGTCTCAGAAGTTGTATTTCCATACGTCTGTTCAAGCTTCGGCCCATAAAACCGGGCTCCCTGAAGCAGCAGTGTTATTTCCAAACTAATCACCTCACATCTTTAGGAGATTATGGCTCCGGCAAATGCCTCGGCGGGTGCAAAGTTGACAAACTGTTGCAGCGTATTTTTTTTTATGGAGGCGGTAAATACGGCGGGATTCGTTTGATTCTCGAACCCCCCTGCACTGCTGCACCCTGGGGCATAGACGCAAAAGATGAGCAGAGCTAGCTGACTGAAACAATTCGGAATAAAAAAATAGCCATAAAACGCTCAGCTATAAAACTGCCCATCAGTTTGCGAATGGGTCCCTGTGGGGCAGTTCAGCCGGTGACAGCAACGGGCTCCGAGTTGGAAGCTGAGCGGGTGGTGAGGAAATTAGGTCAGTGCCAGCAAAGCGTAATGGGAATTGGAGGAGACAAAGGAGCGTCCGACGACCACAGGCTGGCCGCTAGTAAACTGGCCAAGAGAAACTCTGGGGAATTAATCACGGCACGTCCGGAATATTGAGTGTGACATTCCGCATTTACCTCACAGCGACAGGGAGAGGGAGAGGAAGATAACACAGATAATGGAGCAGGAAGTGAGAAGGCTGTAAAAGCCAAAATGCATTCAGAAGAGACGGATACGGGCAAGACGACGCCGTCTGGATAATGAGACCTCTGCAGATGTGAATGTCAAGTGCCTTGATTCGCTGGGAATCCGTCTCTATGTTGTGGCTGATTACTGCAGTGGGTTGAATCGCCGATTCGTCTGGGGAAAACTGCAAATTAAACAGCGATATTTATTAATTCATAATTATAAGGGAACCCGCGTTGTGGAATTGTCAAAGAGAAAACATTTGCACATCTAGCAAAAACAATCAAGGAAATTATAAATCACTCGAATCGAAGCATGCACAAAGTAGTTTAGCACTGCCGATGTTTAATTCATATCCTTAAACATGCTCGCTGTTTACTCGTCAGCTAATTAAATCCTGCTGACATGCTGGTTTGTATAATAGCTGTGCATTATTTGCTGCAAAGGTATTATCGCCAACTTTAGGTCCTCTAATTTGCATACAAGTTGGAATTATAATGAATTTTAAATTGGTTATGAATGAGCTTGAAATGCCATCTCCATGGTGAGAAAGTACACTTTTTATTCCTGTTTTCCTGTTTCCATGACAAAAAAACACACCAGTAGCCAGTACAGAAACTATTTATTTATTTATTTATTTATTTATTTATTTATTTATTTATTTATGCATTTATTTATTTATGCATTTATTTATTTATGCATTTATTTATTTATGCATTTATTTATTTATTTATGCATTTATTTATTTATTTATTTATTTATTTATTTATTTATTTATTTATTTATTTATTTATTTACTTATTTATTTATTTATTTAGTTAGTTAGTTAATTGGTCATTTATTTATTTATTCATTTAGTTAATTATTTATGCATTTATTTAGTTAGTTAGTCATTTATGAATTAATTAATTTACATATTTATGCATTTATTTATTTAGTTAGTCATTTATTTATGCATTTATTTATGCATTTATTTATTTATTTAGTTAGTGGTTTATTTATTTATTTGTTTGTTTGTTTATTTATTTATTTAGTTAGGTAGTGGTTTATTTATTTATTTATTTATTTATTTGTTTATTTATTTATTTAGTGGTTTATTTATTTATTTGTTTGTTTATTTATTAAGTTTGTTAGTTAGCTAGTCATTTATTTATTCTCTACACTTTTCTTCTCTAAAATAATAAAAACATACTTTAATTTAAATGAACCTTTTTTAAAAATAAATTAAAATGTCTGAAAAGGTAAACATCGAGTGTAATGTGAATGTTGGATGACAACAAAGCTAATGTAAATACAAAAATAGAAATAAGCATTAAATATTGTTAATATTGACTGAGGTGATAAACCAATAACAATACAGTGACTATTATTCTGCTCATAAAATGTTGCTGCATGCAATATCATACTGTCCAATGGCAAGAGTGTGGGAGCGTGGCCATCTCTTTGTCCGACAAACAGAAGAAATGCTTAGGAAGTTTTTTGGTTACTCTTTATTTGAAGGATTTTAGACTGTTACTATTTATTTAACTACTTAGTAAGAATAATTAACTCCATGTGCTTACTCTACTATAGTGTTTCCCAACCCTGTTCCTGGAGGCACACCGACAGTACATATTTTGGATGTCTCCCTCATCTGACCCGTTCATTTCAGGTTTTGGAGTCTCTTCCAATGTTCTGATGAGTTGATTCAGGTGTGTTTGTTTAGGGGGAGGATGAAAATGTATACTGTTGGTGTGCCTTCAGGAACAGGGTTGGGAAACATTTCTCTACTATATGGTTATTGTCAGGTTGAGGGTTAGATCTATGGTTAGTTGCATGTAATTATGCATAATTAATTGCATATACGGCTATAGTAAGTACACATGCAACAAGGACACCTTAAGATAAAGTGTTACCATTTTTGACATTATTTCTTTTTCTAGTTTCGCAAGTTCCACCCAAAAGCAACACTTCACCTTTAAACCAAACTGTGCCACCTTAAAGAAATCCCTCATCATGCTTAATACCAATCAAGACTGACATAACAGCCACCCTGTAGTCAACAAGGCCTGAAAAAGCGACTCTACAGATTGCATGTCACAGATGATTAAAAGCCCTGCTCCGACAAGACCAGGCTTGTTGACATGAACCAAAATGATGATGATACTATCCGGACAATGTCTTCATTATTCACATATTCATCCCAAACAAACAATACAAGCACATTAGCTCAGGGGGGGGGGGGGTTATTATCATGTTTACACATCACCCAAGCTACAGGCTGAGCCGCTTAGCAACTGTAATTTTGACCTGAACACACATGAAAGGCTGGATCTGTATTCAGTCATGTGGCGCTCTCTCACACCTCTGCTTTTGGTGTGTTTGGGTTCGCGATTATGACATCTGTTAAACGTATGAGTCACCTGCTCCCCAAGGACAAAGCAGAGTCCCATATACACAGCACACACTCTCAAAAAAAACACACATGTGCTCCAGAGACATGTTCTCAAAGGAGATGAAGAAGGCCGTGTCTGCTTGAAGTAATAAAACAAAACTAAAACTAAGGGATATAATATCACCTATAATATCATGAACGAAAATCCCTTTGCAGATTTAATGTGCTCGCTTGTATATTATTTATATGGTGTGCAATGTTGCGGTTTGTTAATGTATAATGACTGCTAAGTTTAAAGATTAAAAAAAAGGATGATAAATGGAGTTATTGTCATCCAAAGGAAAGAATAATTCTGAAATGCCTGAAACAAGTTGTCTGTATTTCTGGTTTTACATCCTGCACAAACCTACTGTAATTATGTTTGTAACAACTATGCATAATGCAAGCTTATGGTCTTTATTGTACCTATGCAAATAATTTCTGCTAAACGAACAGTTTTTTCTTCTTTTTTTTTCAGGAAAATAAAATAAAATATTTAATAATTAAATAAAATTTAAACAAAACAAAACAAAACAAAATAAAATAAAATAAAATAAAATAAAATAAAATAAAAACCTTTATTAAATTAAAGAAAAAAAAATAAATACAAATAAAATAAAATAAAAATGTATTAAAGAAAAATAAAATAAAATAAAACAAAAAATAAAGTAAAATATTTATTAATTAAAGAAAAATAAAATAAAAAATAAAATAAAATATTTATTAAAATAAAGAAAAATAAAATGAAACAAAAATAAAATAAAACAAAAAATAAAGTAAATTATTTATTAATACAAAAATAAATAAAAATATTTATTAAATTAAAAAAATATATATTAATTAAAGAAAAATAAATAACAAATAAAATAAAATATTTATTAAATTAAAGAAAATAAAATGTAATAAAAATTAAATAAAACAAAAAATTAAGTAAAATAATTATTAAATTAAAGGAAAAATTATATATTTTTAAATATATATATATTGATTAATTAAATTAAAATAAAATAAAATATGTATTAATTAAATAAAAACAAAATAAAATAAAATAAAAGAATAAATGAATTATCGAATGAATGAATGAATGAATGAATGAATGAATGAATGAATGAATGAATGAATGAATGAATGAATATAATCAGTACATAAGATTCTGCACTTTAATTTAGTTTATAAACAGTTCTATAAATGTGAAGGTCTTTCTTTAACTTCTGACAGTTTTATGTTCCAGAGAATTATTTTGTTTATTTAATTTCATTTGAGTTTTTTTTACCCTGTTGTCCCAGATTCAGAAAAAAACGCAATAAAAATATTAATGTTATATAAATAAAATACAGTATAGACAAATTACAGATAATACAATTTGAAAAATTAGCATGTGAAGACTGACATCCAAAAAAGACGTTATTTATGTAATTTAAGCGAAGATCATTTGCAATTACAGTTTGTCTCTTAATTTCAATGCATATTTTGGACTCTGTATTTAATTGTAGATATCCCAGACATGCAAAATGCAAGACGAAAAGCACCATATCATCCTATAAAGGTATTCTGTGTTCAGATGACTTCAAACACAAGCAACGAATGACATCAAACACAAACTAATAATTTCGGATGTCTTCGCAATGACACCCTCAACTCATCAAACCGCGTTTTAAGAGTTTACTTTCGGGGTCAGAAGTGCCTGCATTTGAAGAAACACCCTTCAAACATCAAATGCAGCTAAAACACAAATTTGCATTCGACTGAAAAAGCCTCGTACCCACCGCACGCCACCTCTGCCCTCTCGCTGCACATCCTGAACCCGTCATGGCACAAACATGGCAATCCAAGGGAGGGAGAGAAAGCCCTGCGTCTGTCACCCTAATGAGTTCCCACAGGCCTTTAATATGCCACACATACAGATGACACTTGCTGCATGAGTGGGCGGCCCGCATAAAGAGACACAGATCCGTCTGTTATCCGAAAAGACAAAGAGAATAACGGCATCAAAACACGATCACTAAATCAAAAGCCAAGTCACATTTGATTGAGTCGGTATATGTCTGAACACATGCAGAGTTATGACATCCCCATGGCGAGCTTTAGCGCTTTTCATTACACAGTCTTATTAATTAAGAAGACTTTTTTTAAGTTTGATGCTTTATTTTTGATATGTTTTAGCGCATAAGCAGCCAATGAAACTTGTGTTCGATGTGTCTGTCTCTCTCTCCCCATTATCTGTCTCTCTCTCTCGGCATGCCTTACTTAAATATTCCAGCCTCAGTGCCGGCACTGTTTGCTCGTTGCCACAGTGGTCGTAGTTTTTATTTTTATGACTTCAAAGTCACATTTTTATTCGACATAATAAAAAATTAGTCGTTAATTAAAAACTGCAGCTAAATGGTATTGGTGACCCTGGACCACAAAACCAGTCTTAAATTGCACAGAAATAGTCCCTTTATTAATCTGGGGTCGCCTTAGCCGAATGAACCGCTAACTTATCCAGCATATGTTTTACGCAGCAGATGTCCTTCCAGCTGCAACCCATCACTGGGAAACATCCATACACACTCATTCACACACATACACTACGAACAATTTAGCCTACCCAATTCACCTATAGCGCATGTCTTTGGACTGTGGGGGAAACCAGAGCACCCGGAGGAAACCCACGCGAACACGGGGAGAACATGCAAGTCTCATGATGACAGTAATTAATATTTTACTAGTTATTTTCCTAGTATACAGTTAAAGTGTTATTTAAAGACTTAACAATAGGTTCATTAGGTTAACTAGGCAAGTCATTGGATATTTTTGTTTGTTTGTTTTTTTGTTTGTTTGTTTTTTGGTGGTACCCAGCAGGCACAGGATATCAACATGACATCAGATTGACGTTGTATCCCAACGTCATGGGGACGTTGCATTTTGTTTGGAAATTAAAATCGTGTTGACGTCAGATCCCAACGTTAGGCCGATGTCAATGCCCAGCGTCCATTCTAAAATCAACCAAATATCAATCTCTATGTTACAGCTTGACATTGTGTGGACGTTACCACTATGATGTCTATCAGACGTTGGATTTTGGTTGCCATACCTGACGAATAAATGTCAGCATTTTACATCAATATGACTTGGTTTAAGATGTTGGCTCGACGTTGAATTTTGGTCACTTTCCAACACAACCTAAAATCAACCAAAGATCAACGTCATTTCACGTCGTTATTGGACATCAAAATTCATTGTCCTTAGACGCTGGCTAGACAATGAATTTTGGTCACCTGACATCATGACCTAAATCTAACCTAATAATAACAACATCTTATGATGTTGTGTGCCTGCGATTGTTCTGTAGCCAGTCAAAAAAATCTAAATTTGATAAACTAAAAGAAATAAGAGTTTATCCAGAAGAGAAATAATAAATATATTTGCAGTGTTTCCCTGAAAATCATTTCACACCTTAGCATGTTCATCAGCCAATCAGAATCAAGCATTCTTCAGCTCCATAATATAATATCATTTATGTAGTAAGTCATTTACATATACTGTAATGAAGTTTTGTGCAAGCACATGTATGACTACTTTGAAGAGCATTAAACGGTTTGTTGATAATATTACACCAGTAACTGTTACTATAATTGGATGGATCAATTAAAGTATTTGAAAGATAACAGATACATTTCATATAATAAGATAATTACATAAATGTGCATTTATTAATGTTAAAAAAATTCCCAGGAAATGAATTCCATTGGGCAAATATTAGCCCCTTAATGGAAAACGTCATTTCTGCCTCTGCCTCATTGTCATGCCGCATGACCATCCACACTACAGCCAAGGTTGCAAGTCTCATTCCACGTCCCACAATTCAGCAATAAAGACGGAGGAAGGAAATAAAACGAATGGGAAGAGAGACATAAACCGGAAAAGCATTACAATTCAGAGTCGTGTAGGTTATGACACAAGCCGCTCGCCATTTAAAACACAGAGGAGAATGTGGATAAATCTGCCAGGCGCGATGAGGAAAATAAACACTAGGTGAGGCAAAAATAGGCTGGAAGTCAGGTTTAGCGAGTCAAGGCCGCGCTGGGATTTACAACAGAGCAAGAGAATGACCAAGATGCCTTTTGACGGTCAACCCGCCGACTTGCTCAATTACACTGTCACACCAGATCGAAACTGGACATGTTTATCACAGAAGCAGACATAAAAACAGAATGAAAAACGGCAGGAAAGGAAATATATAGTTGACAATTGTGGTGCAAATGGCATCGGCACCTCAGGGAGACGTTGTGCTTTTAAGACGCTGTAGGTTCGATTTCCTTCTCCTGGCTGGCGCGGCGGAATGTGCTTTAAAAGTGCTTTGTGAGGAATTTGAGAGATTGTTAAAATCATATCAGAATTTCATCTGCCTCATAAACATTTTTAGCTGCCCATATAGAGCATTATAACTGTCAAGGAAGCAAGATTGATTTGAAAAAGTCTACGTACGGGACACTCAACCTCAACATATATTAAAAATATGGCTGCATGCAACAATTAAGGGAGCGAACACAACAGAAGCAGCAACAACTGATGGCTTTTTATGCAGTGCCATCTGAATCTATTTATCTATTTCACAATAGATTTCTTTTTTACGATTATGCATTGAAAAAAGTTTTTTTTAATGTTTGACACTTTTGTCAATGTCAATATCAGGGTCAATTTTATATATATAGCACTATTAAACACAACCAAAGATTGACCAATGTGCTGCACAATACAAATCACAAAGAGAACGATATAAAATGATAGCTAAAACAAACAACTCTCACTGATAAAAAAAAAACAAATCAAAAAGGTAAGGACAGAGATGATATAGATCTAATACAGAGGGGCAGAGCATTCCACAATCTAGGACCAGCTACTCCGAAAGCACGGTCATCCCTGCATTTCAGCCTCGACTTAAGGATGCATAATAATCTGTAGTTTGATGATTGAAGAGACCGACTAGGCTGATGCTCAGTCAACAGATCTGACATATTTTCCATAGGAAGCTTTACAATGTTATATTTGTGCATATACATTAGTTTAGTCAGTACTGAAGCCAAATCTGGAGCTAATCTAACTAAATAACTGGGAATGGGAAAGTTATTAAATAAAATGCTAAAAAATATAAAACAAAAATAAAATTAATTTTTGTTATTAAATAAAATAAATAAATAAAATTAGGGCCTCACGGTGGTGCAGTGGATAGCACGTTCGCCTCACAGCAAGAAGGTCGCTGGTTTGAGCCTCGACTGGGTCAGTTGGCGTTTCTGTGTGGAGTTTGCATGTTCTCCCCGTGTTGGCATGGGTTTCCTCCAGGTGCTCCGGTTTCCCCCACAAGTCCAAAGACATGCGGTATAGGTGAATTGGGTAAGCTAAATTGTTCGTAGTGTATGAGTGTGAATGGGTGTGTATGGATGTTTCCCAGAGATGGGTTGCAGATGGAAGGGCATCCGCTGCGTAAAACATATGCTGGATAAGTTGGCGGTTCATTCCGCTGTGGGGACCCCAGATTAATTAAAGGGACTAAGCCGAAATGAAAATGAATGAATGAATAAATAAAATTATTAAATAAAACTAAAAATATATACAAATCTGTTGAAATTGCAATATTTAGCATGAATTTAAATGTATTATCTTTCTATTTCTAAAGATGTTTGGTGACTAAAATATTATTTTAATAAATATATCCCTTTAATAAATCTGTTTTGTTCATATGCACCAACATGTATTACCTATATTCACTAAGAAAATGGATAAAAATATTCATTTTTAAAATGTGGTAGACTCATTCATGCTGAACACTGTATATATATATATATATATATAAATTTTATTTTATTGTATTTTTAAATTTATTTATTTATTTATAATAAAATTCAATATTCATATATGAAATGTAAAACATGTAAAATAGAAAAGTTGTTATGATTATCAGCTGAAGTGCCCATTAAACTCATTACAGAGCACTCAAGCTTTTCTGTAAGCTATCTGTTATTTACATGGACTACAACTGCCATGAGTCTTTGCGCCAATCAACACCCGCTACAGTTGTAAACAATCTGGACTAACACACACATACACACAGCTGAATATCATTTACACTAATTATACTCCCGATATCCTGCCATTCTCATGCATACCTATTGCTGAGTCTTGTTACTGTTTGCTGTAACATTTCTAAGCGTTCTCTTGTCTAGTCTTGCCGTGCTTTTGACCTTTGCCTTGTTTTCTCGTGTGTGTTGCTTTGCCACCTGTATCGACCATTTTGCATGTTAACACGACTACGCTTTTGGATTACCCTCATGCTTCTGTTTGCTCCTGCTTTGACCATTGCCTGCCTGACTCAGAGTGAATAAACTGCATTTGGACCCTCACCTCCGTTGTCACTCCAACTCCATTGTTACAAAACTAATATCAAAAGTAATGCTACTTTGTTTTCTTCTACATCCAACCTTCATTCATTCATTCATTCATGCATTCATTCATTCATTCATTCATTTTCCTTCGGCTTAGTCTCTTTATTCATCAGGGGTCACCACAGCAGAATGAACCGCCAACTCATCCAGCATATGTTTTACACAGCGGATGCCCTTCCAGCTGCAACCCAGTTCTGGGAAACACCCATACATAATCATTCACACACATACACTATGGCCAATTTAGTTTATTCAATTCACCTATAGCACATGTCTTTGGACTGTGGGGGAAACAAGAGCATCCGGAGGAAACCCACGCCAACAAGGGGAGAACATGCAAACTCCACACAAAAATGCCAACTGGCCCAGCCGAGACTCAAACAACTGAGCCACCGTGTCGCCCTAATTCAACCTTTTAAAGCGTCATTTAAAAAAAAAACATCTTTTTGGAAGTGCAAAGTTTCCAAAAGATCCCATTCAAAGGCTCCTACACTTTTGACTTTTGTTTTTTTCCAGTCCTCTCTGTAGGCTTTACCCAAGGGAGCCCCTTGTGCAATTAGAGCCACGCTATAAGATGGCAGTGCGCTGCGATCACTTTAGGATGCGGTGTGAACACTCCGCTCTCAGACTCTTGGCAAAAGTTTGGCAATTAAACCACAGACTCAGAATATCATCCCTGCAGCATAAAGCCAACCACGAGGCCATGCTACCTTACAATTCATACAGATCAAAACCACAACCAAGACCAAAAAGAGGAAGAGTTCCCTGTGCCGCTGCCAGTTTCCACCAGGGCCGAATACCCAGAGTTACACGCGTCTCTGTGCCATCCTCAACCAGCGTGTATGTGCTTTAATTAGGATAAACCCCCTCAGGGCAAGGCATTGTGTGATGAAAGGTGGGGTTCCTCATCCACAAATCCCTTTTCCTTCTCTCCGCCGATGATAGACTTCAAACGGAAAGCGTCCGCTATCTACAGAGCTGCGATGGAAATCGAAAGGCACTGAGAGAAGAAGAGCGAAGCTGCTACAGATGCTGAGAACCATTTTTTTTATGGCAGCCTCTGTGTCACTGACAAAGCACACAGAAAGGTTATGCTGATTAACAGAAGCAGAGACGAGCTCAGCTACAGGCCCTTAAGCTCAGAAATAGAAAAGAACGAGAAACGGAGAAGACGAGAGAGAGAGAGAGAGAGAGAGAGAGAGAGAGAGAGAGAGAGAGAGAGAGAGAGAGAGAGAGAGAGAGAGAGAGAGAGAGAGAGAGAGACAGAGAGAGAGAGAGAGAGAGACACACACACATCTAAATTAGTATTATTATAAATGAATCATTGTAAACAGACTGATTATTATCATTTATTACTACTGTTTTATCCTGAAATGTTGATTGTTAAATGTACAGATTTATTATTATTATTATTATTTACATTTTTTATTTATTATTATTATTTTGTTTCTTTGTTTTTTCTACTACAATTATTTACTGTTTACTATGTTTATATATATATCCGTATTTTGTGTTTTCTGTTTATTTATGTTTGTGAGCATTATGGGATGTTGATCTCTGCTCTGTCGCCACAGTGGAATGAACTGCCAACTATTCCAGCATATGTTTTACGCAGTGGATGCCCTTCCAGCCACAACCCAGTACTGGGGAAACACCCATACACTCTCACATTCACACACACACACACACACACACACACACACTCATACACTACGGTCAATTTAGTGCATGCAATTCACCTACAGCGCATGTTTTTGGACATATTAAACTTCAATCAACTTTAAAACAGTATTGCATACAGTTTTACAAACTTTAAATTGTATATTTTTGGTCTAGGTGGGCCTCACAGTGGCGCAGTGGGTAGCACGTTCGCCTCACAGCAAGAAGGTTGCTGGTTCGAACCTCGGCTGGGCCAGTTGGCGTTTCTGTGTGGAGTTTGCATGTTCTCCCTGTGTTGGCGTGGGTTTCCTCCGGGTGCTCCGGTTTCCCCCACAAGTCCAAAGACATGCGGTACAAGTGAATTGGGTAGACTAAATTGTCCGTAGTGTATGAGTGTGAATGGTTGTGTATGGATGTTTCCCAGAGATGGGTTGCAGCTGGAAGGGCATCCGCTGCGTAAAACATATGCTGGATAAGTTGGCGGTTCATTCCGCTGTGGCGACCCCAGATTAATAAAGGGACTGAGCCGAAATGAAAATGAATGAATGAATTAATTTTTGGTCTAGGTCTCACGGTGGCGCAGTATATGCGCTATAGGTGAATTGGGTCAGCTAAATTGTTCGTAGTGTATGAGTGTGAATGAGAGTGTGTGGATGTTTCACAGTGATGGGTTACAGCTGGAAGGGCATCCACTGTGTAAAACATATACTGGATAAGTTGGCGGTTCATTCCGCTGTGGCGACCCCAGATTAATAAAGGGACTAAGCCAAAATGAATGAATGAATTTTTGGTCTAAAATGACTTACTGAAACATTGTTTCAAAATCGAATGTAGTTCAGATTAGTTTGTGTTTGATTTTGTCATATATAAAATGAACTACAGTATTGTTTATATTAAGTTTAAGGTTTCTAAGGTTTTTAATATTTAAAGAAAAAAAGTAAAATATTTTTCAATGTAAAATAAGTGAATCTTTAATATATGTCATTCTGAAAACGTACCCCTATATACATTTCTGGAGAGCGCCAAATACATCCCAGGAGCTACATTTTTGTTGCAGTTTTTGTTTTCACAAATACACTAGAGGCCGCTGTGTACGCTTTTCAGATCTCAAATTTCTCTCGCGAGTGCCATTCGCACCTGCTGTACTCGCGTAAATCCACCAGAGGCCGCTGTCGACTGACTGCCCGATTGACTGACCCACCCTCCTCCTTTGTTAAACCTAACCGATAGTGTTTTCAAAAGCACCGACATTTTACCACATTCTCACCCTATTATTTATTAGTTTATTTTATTTTTTAACCCCGTCATCATGGTCAACTCCTCTCTGCGTCTCAAGTCCGCCAAAGTACATGGCCATGGTCTTACCTGCTTTCTGGAATCATTCTTTGCCGGACTAGAACCCTGTCATCGTGGTCAACCTGTCATCTCTGTGTCTCAAGTCCGCCGAAGTACATGGCGAGCTAACTGGACAAACTGGTAACAGCGGGAAAGCCATCCATACGGAGGTAAGCGATCAGCTTGTAAGCGTGATACCGTCATACCGTTCGTAGCGTTCATTTTAAAGACGAAATGCAGCTGTACGTACTTCTGGCTACATAATTCACGATCTCCAGAAACGTATATAGGGCTACGTTTTCAGAATGAGCCTATGTTGAATACACGCGTCATTACTCTGGCCTTCAGTATAAAAATAATCCTTCGGGAATTATTGTAATAGAATAATTTGGTTTGTATTGTCAATTTTGTAAACAGTTTTGCTACTTAATATTTTGGTTGAAATCTACTTCTTTACAGGATAATAGAAAGATCAGACAAAAACAAAGTCTTTTCTTTCACTTTTGATCAATTTAATACGTCCTTATTAAAATTAAATCTAGTAAATCTGAATTAAAATCTAGTAAAAAGTGATTAGAAAAAAGATGAGCGTATATGTTTGGCATGACATAAAGCTGCTGACAAATGACAGATTATTCGTTGCTGTGTGATGTGAACTATTCCTTAAAATGGAGGAACACACTAATCCTCCTGAAAGATCTTGCAAAAGCACGGCCTTGATCTCACAAACATCAGCAACCCCCACAGTCTTAAGAAATATCTGTAGTGCCAAGAAAACAGCTGCAGTTTGGAAACTTGGCCGTTGCCTCTGGCTTCTGTTAACTCTGCTTCTCCTGACACTCCGAGTGTTTCGCTCCTCACCACAAATCTCCCACCAGATGGCTATTTAACTTTGAATTTTTAACCCAGCTTTTTTTATATCCAAGCAAACTCCAAAGGAAAATCTTATGTCAGTATTTTCCTCCATAGGCCACGCGAGTCAACGAGGCTCCCTTTATTTCGGTATGTGCATAAGTTCTGAACAGAATCTTCTGGTTCAAGTGTTTCTGATCTCAAAACAAGCGTTTAATGTTATTCTTAAGTCACTGCTTCTTAAGTCATTGCTACAGTTTTCATTGCTTTGAGATTGTGAGGAAAACAAGCCTTTGCTCTGGAGTTGACCTTTGCTGTTTACAATAAAAATCAAAGCATTACATTCATTCATTTATTTTATTTTCGGCTTAGTCCCTTTATTAATCTGGGGTCGCCACAGCGGAATGAACCACCAACTTATCCAGCATACGTTTTATGCAGCGGATGCCCTTCCAGCCGCAACCCAACACTGGGAAACAAAGCATTAAATCAAGTTTCAAAAAGCAATCCTAAAAATGAAATAAAAATAGATCTAGATAGCACTGGCATGAATAAATACTTCATTGTTTCGTTTTGTTTTTGAGAAAATTACAAGCCCTGTTCTGACAGGACAAGTTTTACTGGTGGACGTTAGTAAATTTCTGTTTCATTGACGTACATTGTAACTTTAATCCTGTCCGAATCTGCCACGTCTGTCTTTTTCTCACACAACCTCTGTACAAATTCCACATACCAAATGACCCACTGTTTTTCAGCAAACTCAGTGATCCTACGAGAAATCTAATGCCGTCCCAATGCGAACGTCTTTAATTGTTTTTTTTTCCAAAATGCGTTTTCTTGTGTGTTTTGGTCAACATGAACTACCGTACAATCTCTAGCACACCTCTATTAAGGTTTCTGCGCACCAATAATGGATGCAGTGTTTTGCTACACTGCAAAGAAATGTAAAAAATGTAATCAACAAGAGCCAGATCACATACATTTTGAAGTATGTAATATCAGCTGTAATATCAGTTGCAGCGCTTTCATTTCTGCAGTCAATTAGGCTACATAATGAGAAAATTATATTTTAAGAGTTACAATTTATTTATTCCAATGGGATTATTTTTAGAATTCTATAAAACCATCAAGGCCTCACGGTGGCGCAGTGGATAGCGCTCTTGCCTCACAGCAAGAAGGTCGCTGGTTCGAGCCTCGGCTGGGTCAGTTGGCATTTCTGTGTGGAGTTTGCATGTTCTCCCCGTGTTGGCGTGGGTTTCCTCCGGGTGCTCCGGTTTCCCCCACAAGTCCAAAGACATGCGGTACAGGTGATATTGCAGACCTCATATGCAAACATATTATTTTTCCTACAGTGTAATAAATGTCAAGGGCTATCTTTCCAACATTCACATCTTATCCTATAATACTGTGTTTAACAGATAAAACAAACCCATAAAGAGTTGGAGAGTAAGTAATGACAAAATACCCCTGTATGTCAAAATCTGTCTAATTATTGGTTATTTTTTAAATCCTACCAAGATGAAATAAACAGACATAGCTTAAAAATAAAAACTGAAATCTCCACTGCCTCTCTTGAGCTTTAAAAAAAGAGCAATAAAACCGTCCTCTGGGATCTCTAGATTACCTGTTGCTTTATGTATTGAGAAAATAATTCTCCGACATTCAAGGCAATCATTTCCCATAAACCCAAACACAACTAATCAGATTTTAGTCCTCAAAACTCCCTCAAGACAAAGACACATTTGAGGTATGAGAGAACCGACTTGTTTTTTTGACAGCAAAACACCCAACAGCTTCTTTTTCCCTTCACATGCGCCGGCCGCCTTCATTCTCCTGATGTTTTATTCGTCTCCATTATAGCCAGTCAATTATCCTAAAGCTCGGATGCTGGGTTTCAGCCAGTGGGACTAGTCAAAATGCAATTACAGGTTTGAGAGTCTCAACACACAGCGAAACATCTAATAATATGGAGGGATACTGTGCAATAAAACCAGCTCTCAATATAATGCGACCTGCATGACCCTGCTGGGGTTTTGTTGAGAATGACAATACCGTTCTTCATTTACACTGCTCTGGGTGGTATGATTGCATATAGTAGATTCGACAGTAATTCGATCTGGGGTCTCATTTATAAATGTGGTGTGTACACAGAATAGAGACAAAGACGTGCGTTCGGCACTTTCCAAGCAAAAGTTGTGATGTACAGTTGAAGTCAAAAATATTATTAATAATAATAATAATAATAATAATAATAATAATAATAATTCATTCATTCATTTTCATTTCGGCTTAGTCCCTTTATTAATCTGGGGTCGCCACAGCGGAATGAACCGCCAACTTATCCAGCATATGTTTTACGCAGCGGATGCCCTTCCAGCTGCAACCCATCT
>CAIGQW010005009.1:1009695-1032462 GCA_903798125.1 Danio choprae | reverse complement strand
CCATCTCTGGGAAACATCCATACACACCCATTCACACTCATACACTACGGACAATTTAGCCTACCCAATTCACCTATACCGCATGTCTTTGGACTTGTGGGGGACACCGGAGCACCCGGAGAAAACCCACGCCAACACGGGGAGAACATACAAATTCCACACAAAAATGCCAACTGACCCAGCCGAGGCTCGAACCAGCAACCTTCTTGCTGTGAGGCGAACGTGCTATCTACTGCGCCACCGTGAACTTTCTCCAGAAGAAAAAATATTATAAAAATTCCTTGCTCTGGTAAGCATAATTTGGGAAATATTTGAAAAAGAAACAAAATTCACAGGAGGGAGAATAATTAACTGTATAATGACTGTATAATTAACTGTATAATGACTTCAACTGTTTAAAAAAAGAAACCTGATGGGAGAATGTGCTCAGCTGTAAATAAACACTAAGTAAATAAACTTGAGTTGAATTTGTTTTGGGAAAACATGAAGGAATTGTGTGGAACCCAGCATTTTTAACAGTGATGCCAAAGAGACACTAGAGAGCCACACAAACTCGAACTACTGTAGCGTCTGCTCTTTGTATCACCCCGGAATGCGAGTGAGTCGATTACCTTTTCTTGTGTTTACCTGTCAAAATGAAAGTGCCGGAGACTGACAGACACAAAGGGGCTTTTTGAGATTTGTGTTGACTGGAGGAAACAGGCTTTCCCCGCGAATTTGAGCGCTGACAGTGATGGAGTGTTTGTCGACTTTACTCGCGCGCGCTATAGCTGAGAGATTCTTCAAAGAGTCGAGGGGCTGCTGACGCCATCATTAGCTTTTTTTAGTCTGTCTTCCCTACACCTGTCTTCCTCTCTTTACACACAATCGCACGTTATACTGCGAAGCGGGACATCATTACACAGACAAAAGCAGCACATTCATTCTCCTCCATTGAGCTCCACTCATGTAATATGCAGCGCTGCCGGTGTTCATCTAATGCTAATAATGGGCTCGCCGTCTGAAGGAACTGAACGGTATTTGTGGCGCTAGGAGTTTTTAACACTTCTTTCAGCGGCGTGAATGTAGCAGCGGACGCAACACCTCGCTGAACACTGATTCTAATTCAGGACACACCACTCAACTCCAGGCTGATTTGAGCTGCAAACGCACACACACGCGCACACACACACACACACACACACACACACACACACACACACACTGCTGATTCAAGGGTTGCTCGGGGAGAATCAAGTGCCTGTGCCTGTGCCTCTGATATCATGCCTGATCCTTATAGCTATAGGATATTTAACCTCCAGGATGACAACGATGCTCATCAATTATATTGGCTTAGTCCTGAGCAGGGCCTAAATTCTTAGCATGCTTTCCATGAAATACGTGTAATTGCAATCTTTTTTGGTATTAATCAGACTGACTGACTGGTTGATTGTTTGATTGATTGATTGATTGATTGATTGTTTGATTGATTGATTGATTGATTGATTGATTGATTGATTGATTGATTGGTTGGTTGGTTGATTGATTGATTGATGTATTGGTTGGTTGGTTGGTTGGGGTTGGCTGGAGTTGGTTGGGGTTGGTTGGTTGTTTGGATGTTTGATTGGTTGGGGTTGGTTGGTTGTTTGGTTAGGGTTAGTTGATTGATTGATTGATTGATTGATAATTTCACTATATAAAAATGTAACAAACAAATCACTGAAATGCAATTTAATACAATTCTGAAGAGTGTCATAACAAAAAAGAATAATAATATATGTAATACAATTATTAAAATATTACTGCCGCTGGGTGGCGCAGTGGTTAGCGCTGTCGCCTCACAGCAAGAAGGTCGCTGGTTCAAGCCTCGGCTGGGTCAGTTGGCATTTCTGTGTGGAGTTTGCATGTTCTCCCCGTGTTGACATGGGTTTCCTCCGGGTGCTCCGGTTTCCCCACAAGTCCAAGGACATGCGGTATAGGTGAATTGGGTAAGCTAAATTGTCCATAGTGTATGTGTGTGAATGAGAGTGTATGGGTGTTTCCGAGTTATGGGTTGCGGCTGGAAAGGCATCCGCTGCGTAAAACATATGCTGGATAAGTTGACGGTTCATTCTGCTGTGGCTACCCCTGATTAATAAAGGGATTAAACCAAAAAGAAAAGGAATGAATTACTGCCGCTACTTCTGCATTTATTATTAATATTATTACATAAATTAATATATTTAAAATTATTTTATGAGATACTTTTTTAGTATAGCAAAGTGTTGGGGGGTTAAAATTTGATAGTATTATATGGTCCAAGGTATAATATTACACAATATGCTATATTTGAAGCAATGTTTTTATATATTTTAGTATTTTATTTTATTTCCACCCACTATTACCATTAATAATAATTCTAATAACATTATTACATAATAATAATAATAATAATAATAATAATAATAATAATAATAGTGGAAAAATATAAAATATATAAAAACTAGATTTGCATTGCTTCAAGTATTGTATATTCTATAGTATATTCTATATGACATTTTTTTCTGTTGAATAATTTCAAGGTAATAGTTAAGCAGAAAAATAACAAAACACAGCCAGATTCATATTTCTCAGAGTAAATGCCAATGCTTGCACAGCAGAAACATAACAGTATATCTGATATTGAAAAGTCACAAACCCAAAAATAGATGACTATTTTTACCCATGTATCTTATTATGCACACATTTTCTCTATGCACGTACTACAATTGTACAACAGGGATGTACAACCTATCACAGGGGTGGTGTCTTTTCAAAGGATTCCAATTTAAGAAATTTAGACAGCAAAATCTTCACTTTATACTGGCTCAGCAATATTTTATATGTATATACTGTACAAAATGATCTACTAAATGATCTACTAAGTGTATTAAAAGCTGTATCCCATAATGCAATGCACTTAACCTGTTTTTTTAGATATACTAACTGATCTAAAAATGTAATTAACTATTTATTATTATTTGATCAAAGTGGGGCCTCACGGTGGCGCAGTGGGTAGCACAATCGCTTCACAGCAAGAAGGTCGCTAGTTCGAGCCTCGGCTGGGTCAATTGGCATTTCTGTATGGAGTTTGCATGTTCTCCCCGTGTTGGCGTAGGTTTCCTCCGGGTGCTCCGGTTTCCCCCACAAGTCCAAAGACATGCGGTATAGGTGAATTGGTTAGGCTAAATTGTCCGTAGTGTATGTGTGTGAATGAGTGTGTATGGATGTTTCCCAGTGATGGGTTGCAGCTGGAAGGGCATACACTGCGTAAAACATATGCTGGATAAGTTGGCGGTTCATTCCGCTGTGGCGACCCCAGATTAATAAAGGGACTAAGCCGAAATGAAAATGAATGAATGAATGATCAAAGTGGCAAAAAAAAAGCAAAATTGTATGGCCATGTATACTATTTCCCATTATTATTTTTATATTAATACTAAGTATACAGTATACACTGCAAACAGACACACTATAATATTACGCTACTGCTGCAATGATTCATTTGAGAAATTATTATTCATTCATTCTCATTTCGGCTTAGTCCCTTTATTAATCTGGGGTCGCCACAGCGGAATGAACCGCCGAAATTATTATTAGCCTGTCATTTTATTTGAATTTTTGTTTGCCTGATATTGATTCTTTATTATCCTATTGTGAGGCTGAAGATGAACATATACCCCATGTTTTCTGGGAATGTATACTGTATATACTAATATATTTTGGAAGGACTTTAGTATTTTTATGCATGCATTTAAGCTTTTATATTATATAAAGTATCTTATTGGGTTGTCATAACTTTACGCAACAAAACAACATATTATTTAACAAATATTATTTAATAAATGTATATTTATTTTTCTTGCACAATTATTTCTGCACAAATGTAAATTTCAATATGTTGATCCTTATTTACCTGTTTTCTGTAATGACTGTAATGTTTTGTTGTAACATTATCTTTGTACTTAATTGTATTCAAGAATATTTATTTATCAGTTTTATGTTATTTTCTATTTCTTATATTATTTATGGCGTTTCAGAAAACATAATAATAATAAATATATAACTTTCTATATGTTTGATAAAGGTTTGTATCCAGTATGCAAAGAAAATAATACCATGATTGACAGCCATTTTTAACGGCGCTTATTCTATCACTTTAAATAAATGAGGCTTGTCGTATTTAAGGTACAATAAACCTTTTAAAACAAACTTAAACATACCTGATTCTAGGTTGACCAGTTTGGGCTAGAAACCAGCTAGCCACCATTTCAAGCTATTTTACTCAAAGCATCATCATTGGAGACTATTCTCACCTCAACAGCCTGCTGGCCCAGACTTCACCCCAAACACAACAATGACACAGAGTTTCTCTATTGTATCCTGCAGGGCTGTTATTCCTCGTGTTGTGATAAGACGCGGGTCACAATGACCCCCGGCGACTGCGTGTGTGTGATATTGCTCTCTGCTGGTGGAGAAACGTCCCGCTGATCCGGCCTCATCACATCCCTTTCAAAGCCCTGAGCATAAGACATCTTCTAATGAGACTGTAATTGCTTGTGTGCATTAGTGGGCCAAAATGCTTTTTTTTAAAAAAAGCTACATTCATACTTACACAAGGGTACAGAGAGACAAAAACATCACCGCTTTATACAGCCTGGAGGGTCGAAATGCTGGAATCTGAGGTAAAATATTCACTAAAGATTCATTCATTCATTCATTCATTCATTCAAGGTAAAATCCTACCTAAAATCTCAATCATTTGTTTAGTCTTCTGAATTAAAATCCTAAACATTCATTAATTCATTCATTCATTCATTCATTCATTCATTCATTCATTCATTCATTCATTCATCCATCCATTCATTCAACTGAAGAAAAAAACCTAGCAATTCATTCATTCATTCATGAGGTGAAATCATTCTTAAAGTTTTGATTTATTTTTCATTCATTCATTTATTCATTCAGTTGTTTGTTCAGTTTGTTCAATTACTCTTCTTAAGCAAAATCCTAACTGAAAAGTTATTCATTCATCTAAGGTAAAACTGATTCATTCATTCATTCATTCATTCCTTTTTTAGCTAAAATCTCAACAAAAGACTCAATTAATAGGTTAATTTTATTCATTCATTCTACTGAGGCAAAAACTCTAACAATTCATTATTCATGAGCTGAAATCATACCTAAAGTTTCATTAATTCATTCATCCATCCATCCATCCTTCTGTCCACCCACCTGTTCGTTCGTTCATTAATTCACTCATTCATTCATTTGTTTGTTCAATCATTCTTCTGAAGCAAAAACCTAACTAAAGGTTTATTAACTCATTTGAGGTAAAACTGATTAACTAATTCATTCATTCATTTTTTTTCTGACTTAAAATCGCAACAAAGGACTCATTCATTCATTCATTCTACTGAGGTAAAAATCATAACAATTAATTATTTAGTTCATGAGGTGAACTCTTACCTAAAGTTTTGTTTCATTCATTCATTCATCCGTCCATCCATCCTTCTGTCTGTTCATTCATTCAATCAGTTGCTTTTTCAATCATTCTTCTGAAGCAAAATGGTAACTAAAGGTTTATTCATTCATTTGAGGTAAAACTAATTCATTCATTCATTTTTTCTGAGCTAAAATCTCAACAAAAGGCTCATTCATTAATTTATTATTTAATTTTATCCTAACTAAAGATTCATTCATTTATTCATTTGAGGTCAAACAATAATTAAAGATTGATTGACTGATTAACTGATCATTCTTCATTCATTATTTTGTTCATTCATTGGTTCAATTATTCATTCATCCATTCATTCATCTAACATCCTAATTATATAATAATTAATGATTAATTAATTATTAATAATATCTTTTATTGATTTATTCATGAGATCTTAACTATCTCTACAATCTTAACTATTGATTGATTCATTCATATATTCATTCATTCATTCATTCATGTTTAAGTTATTTTGTGACTTTTTTCCACTTATACTGGATTAATGTTAATATTTTTTAACATTTGTCCAACATTTTAGATCATTTTGTTATATGTTTCACATAATTAATTATGGTTTAGCCTATAAACTATACATCGGTAAAAAGCAACATAATATTGCTTCCTGCAGTTTAAACTGCTGTCTCAGTAAACGAAATATGTACGATATTGTCTGCCACACGATTTGGCCTTTAATAAGAAAGAAAACTCTTCAAAATAATCAAAACAAGTATTCAGTTATTTCCAAAAGATACAGAGGTCATGCTGTTTTCAAGGATATGCTGAAACAAGCCACTCTGTTAAGAGGTCGAAAATCTCCAGCGCAAGGATTTATACAGTTATGAGAATTTAGCAGTTGAATAAAGCAACTAAAAAATAAACTCATCAGTAACAGAACAGGTTGATTAGTAATCTGCAATTCTCCCAAATGACAGTAAAAAAAAAACGATCGGAACCATAAATGAATGCTGCGGCTCTGTGTAAATGTACCGTGAAGTATTTGCAGAGTCATGTTTGATATGAATCGATAACATTCATCAGGGTTTGATTTACAGTCTTGATGATGGATTACTGTGCCACTATAGGCCTGCCACGCTCCAAACTTTGGAAATGAGCATCAAATTAAACGTTTTGCTTTAGATTAGCTGTAATGGCTTTTTTACTTATACAACGTTACTTATGAAAGTGACTGCTAACTGAATAAATGTATTTATTAGAGAGACACTAGCTTTCCCTTACTCACTTACTGAGAAAGCACATGAGAATCAAACGTGGAACACTTGAAACACATATGAAACGTGTGATTTTGGAACTGATTTATATTATGCCACAGATTTCAGTTGTGTTTCATGCATGTTTCCCATAAGGTTTTACATGTAAAACTAAAGTGTCGCTCAAACATGTAACAGTTCTTTTGTTGTTGTTTTATCATGCTCACTTTTACTCTAGTAAACTTTTCTTAGAATAGATTTACTATTTTATAGGCTAATTCTTAAGCTACTGATGTAAAAAAATTATGAATAAAAAAAAATTAAAAAAAAGTCATGACAAGAAAGTATTTTATGTTTATTAAAACTAATTTGGTACTTTGTGTTACATTTATTTAACTGAACATATATTTATTTAACTGAACATATATATATATATATATAAATAAATAATTATTATTTTTTTTTTTATATTTATTAAAAAAATATATATATTTTACATATAAAGTTCTGTATTTATATTGTATTTCTTTTTTATTTTTGTTTTTTATTTTAACTTTATATATTTATTTATATTGATTTATTTATATTTATTTATTTATTTATTTATTTGCGTACCTACCTACCTACCTACTTACTTAAGTGGTCTTTGTATGTATATATTTATCCATATTGTTGTGGACAATATGGAGTCAAAAAGACCAAACCTGATTTAAACCTCGCCACAACATATTTGCATTAAATGGCTTTTAATGTTAAACAAAAAAAAAAAAAAAAACACTCATCAGCCAAGCATCATTGCATCTGACCTTACATCTTAACTCTTATCTTTTCATTTATATTTCTTACTTGTAAGTAAACTTTCAGGCTAAACAGTTCTTACTCAATTGAATTGCCTCTGAATTTACATCAGTGCAGTTTTGTGTTGCAGTATTAACAAAGGAGAGCAGAATTCGGGAAAACTTAATTAATTACCAATTAAATGAAAGAGGATTAACCGTTTAAAACCATCCTGGAAAAAAACAACAATGCTAATAAACAAGCATTCACACAGTTAGTTCCCTGGTGGTATGAAAAAGTGAGAAAACAAGCATTCACTGTTGCATTTTTAAACCTTACACACACACACACACACACACACACACACACACACACACACACAATCAACATAACCCAAGCTACAGTACATTCATGAAAACACCAGGCATTTTTGTCTCCAATCGGCCAAATTTAGTCATGCTTCCAAACTTCTGGCTGGAGTCACAGCATGATAAATACACTTTTCCATTATGTACCACGAGTAAAGAGCGCATGCATTACCCAGATCCATTTTGTACCTTCCAACCCCTTCATTTCCCCCTAATGCGTACCATCAAGACAAACAGGTGTACCAGCCAAAATCTATCCGGCTTCCACACAGATGCACAACAAACAAACACACACACACACACACACACACACACACACACACACACACACACAATGCATCCGTGGCCTTTCCTTACCTACAAGAAACACACACACCGCCCACATGCAAATACCCCCATACACACACACACACTCACAGCGAGCATCTGCCGTACACATGTCAAGCCGCAAGTGCACAATCATGAATATTTAACACACTCCCGTCTACACGCGCTCCATATATGTCACCTCCTCCTCCTCCACCGCTCTCAAATGGGAATATTATCATTCAAGGAGACTTTCCCTGCCAGTACTGAGATGGAATTTAAGAGTATATGTATGTGTGTGTGTGTGTGTGTGTGTGGATGTGTATTCTTCTGCATTGCCGCTTATGTAAGTCTCTGAGTTGTTGTTTTTTCTGACAATGCAAGGAAAATCAGTGTGTGCATGCTTGAGCGCGTGGATGTCACTGGAATATAAAGCAGAACACGCGAGAGGAGAAGAAGGGACAGCATGTGTACATGTATGTGGGCTTTGTGAGGAATCTAGGTCAGTCTGAGGAGGAGGATATTGGCTTGTCACCTTGGACTGTGAGTGGGCAGACAGGGAGCAAAACTCATCGCGCTCCCTTTCTTCTCCCAGAAACAACCAGGAATCTCTCGCTGATCGACTTCGGGAGCAGATAGAGTGGATATTATCTGTATAGGGCCAGATATTTCGATGTTAGCTTTGGAAACTTAAGAAAATGTCTCCGATGCGGCTTCTAAGATATGTTTAAGAAAATTAAAAGGAACAAAATTTTACAGGAATTAGTGCATACTTAGTTGCACTTGTAACACTTTACAATAAGGTTGCATTAGTTAATGTATTTACTAACATGAACAAACAGCAAACAATACATTACAGTATTTGTTCATGTTAGTTAATATTAGTTACTGAAGTTTACTATTAGTTACTGTAAATACAGTTCATTCATTCATTCATTTTCATTTCGGCTTAGTCCCTTTATTAATCTGGGGTCGCCACAGCGGAATGAACCGACAACTTATCCAGCATATGTTTTATGCAGCGGAAGCCCTTCCAGCTGCAACCCATCACTGGGAAACATCCATACACACTCATTCACACACATACATTATGGACAATTTAGCTTACCCAATTCACCTATACCGCATGTCTTTGGACTTGTGGGGGAAACCGGAGCACCCAGAGGAAACCCACGCCAACATGGGGAGAACATGCAAACTCCACACAGAAATGCCAACTGACCCAGCCGAGGCTCGAACCAGCGACCTTCTTGCTGTGAGGCGATCGTGCTACCCACTGTGTCACCGTGAGGCCCTGAAAATTCAGTTGTTCATGTTAATAATACGTTCAGAATCCTGTAATAATTAGTAATATTAAACAAGAAACATACAGTCTAAGTAGTTATAAACCTAATGGGGAACAGACCATTTAATGTGCTCATGTTGAGATCTCTGACTTTTGATTATAGACTCTTGATTTAGATTCCTTGGTAAAACTGAGCCCAGTTTGAAACCAATCACTCCTCAAAGTCTTTACAGAGGATTCTTTGCGAGGATAAAAATATGACGAGCAATTCCTATTTGATCCTCACTTAATCGCATTGCCGAGAAGCAACTGAAATATTAAAAAGGTATAATTTGACAAAGTCCGAGAGTGAGTTTACTAACACAAATGACTCGGCGCTGAAAAATGTACTGTTGTCAAGTTTATAGCACGAAGCAAATATTTCATCTCCACAGGAAATGCATGAAGCAGCTTTATGGATTTATGACTCCTGTCCCACTCACCAAAAAACCCACCTGCTCTACGTCAGCTCAGATTTTGGAGCTGCTCAAACTGCTAAGGCGCTTCACACTGTCTTTTACATTAACATTTTGTCTGGAAGAATAAAGAAAAAGAGTGTGTAACCGTGAGTGAGAGTGTATTTCACAACCAAACCACTGAAAGAGACTTTTAAGTCCTGCCTTAAAGAATCATGGAAGAAGCAGAAGTGCTCGTTTTGATTGTGACTGAAAAGGAAGTGTGCATTTTGTGTACTGTTGATGAAGATTTTAAGATTTTATTTGATGGGACAAGATTTAAACTACTATGGAAATTTAAACTATCATTTTTAATAGATTTATTTTTCTAAAAGCACAAAAATCTAATGTAAAGGACTTTTTTAATTACGTTTTGTTGTTGTTGAGGTCGTGTACTTTTCTTTGGCTTTTGTGCCATTTTGGTCACTGTCGCTTTTAAATCAAATGAGATTGAGCTCTCTTCAAAAGAGGACGGAGCTACAAATGCCTATGTGTCAGCATAATGATAGATTCGAAACAGTACTAATGTTATCTCTCTGAAAAACTGAAAATGTCGAAAGAAGTGCCCCAGAACAAAACAGAGACTCCAGTGTTTATTTGTGCATCCTAAAAGTCCACATTTATAATCCTCTTAGTCATTGACATTATCTTCAGCAGGTGAAAACTATGGCGGGCGGCTGCTTCTCACTTAGGGCTGTTTATGCTAATGAGGGAGAGGCTTTCACCCTCTGATGACATGTACAAAGCAAGAAATGTCAATCAAAGTGTTTCTGCAGACTGTTTTTATCAAGTGTAATTATAAAAATAATAATTAATTCATGGGGCCTCACGGTGGCGCAGTGGATAGCACGTTCGCCTCACAGCAAGAAGGTCGCTGGTTCGAGCCTCGGCTGGGTCAGTTGGCATTTCTGTGTGGAGTTTGCATGTTCTCCCCGTGTTGGCGTGGGTTTCCTCCGGGTGCTCTGGTTTCCCCCACAAGTCCAAAGACATGCGCTATAGGTGAATTGGGTAAAAAGCTAAATTGTCCGTAGTGTACGAGTGTGAATGGGTGAATGGGTGTGTATGGATGTTTCCCAGAGATGGGTTGCAGCTGGAAGGGCATCCGCTGCGTAAAACATATGCTGGATAAGTTGTCGGTTCATTCCGCTGTGGCGACCCCAGATTAATAAAGGGACTAAGCCGAAATGAAAATGAATGAATGAATGAATAGTTAATTCATTGTTACCATTAGAGGTTGGCTATATTAACACACTGTTGCCACTCAAGTGTGTTTAAACCTCTTATAAAAGTGATTGTTGCATAATAGGTCTCCTTTAAGTAAAGTAACTAATTGCTTTTTTGGGATCCTTAAAACTAACAATTTTGCTGCTTCAGAAAATGACATGAATCCTGTGTAGATCGTTCTTAAGATGCTTTTCAGAACAAATTAACAACAATTCTTATGAAGATATTGGTTAATGTTATAAGCAATGTTATAAGCAACATTGGTGACCATTAAATGAACGCAGCTGAATGATGATTGCATTGTTTTTGGCCTAAAAAATAAACTATTCAATTTAGATCTGTAGATCTTGATTAATTTCACCTTTTATACTTGCACAGATTACAATAATAAAGTCTTTGCAGGAAAGGAACATAAAACAGTGCATCTGTTTTATTCTTACCGAAATCACACAAACAATGCAATCACTTCTCAGGAACATGTGGAGACATCGCTAGTTCAGATTTACCCTCCAGTCAGGTCAGTGAGGTGAAGGTCTGTTGGGACAGATAACCAAAGAAAAAGATATACAGCAGGAGAAAGTCTTTCTCAGAGCTCAGAATACTCTATTCCCACACTCAATGCCTTCGCACTGTACTACAAACCCTTGAAGAAACTCACCGCCAGTGAGGAAATTACCTGCTTCACAGCACAGGGAATGAGAACCCTATTCTAGACCTATGTACAAGATATGCTTTCATGCACCTATGTAATTGCATTTCTAAATGAACCACTTGTATTAGTGTGAGCACGATAACCGGCCAGCCGTTTGACCGTATGCCAGACATTTGCATATGCCACCCGCAAAGACCAAGAGCGCTTTATATATGATAATTCCGGCATAGCGGGGGATATCGGCTCATTTTCATCTTTCTCCTCAAGCAACCTACAGACGTCTGACTTTGAGAGCTGAAAGGTGAGCGAGCGAGGCGTCGTTGTAAATGACTCAGCTCTACCACGTGTCGCAAGTTATTTCTCTGACAGGCGTCTGTCATATTGCATTGCTCAGAGTCTCAGGCTTTTTCCACTTATCTATGAATAAAAAGAAGTGCATGGTATTGCGAAGGGCGGTAGCGGACTGTAGGCGATATTGTTGTGTCAGAGCATGAATGTAGCCGCATATTAAGAATGTATTTCAGAATCAGACACTGAAAAAGACATCCAGAATTGTGAATATTGGTGTCTATATGGTGGTTATGGTTGAAATGAAAAGTGGTGTAAATAAATAGCAAATTCACAAAGACATGTTTTGAATGGTTCATTAAAGGAGACATGTTACTGTAAATAGCATGAGACAGGTTCATTCATGATGTCTCTGCTGGGGAATTTTGGGCTTTAGAAGCATCATATATCTTTATTTATTGCAGACAGTCTAGTTTGTTCTGTTCAATGAAGCACCACTATGCAGTGTTTTTCTTTTTTTAATACAACTATGTGACCGGGGCGACACGGTGGCTCAGTGGGTTTCCTCCGGGTGCTCCGGTTTCCCCCACAGTCCAAAGACATGCGCTATAGGTCCATTGAATAAACCAAATTGGCCGTAGTGTATGTGTGTGTATGGATGTTTCCTACTGGGTTGCAGCTGGAAGGGCATCAACTGTGTAAAACATGTGCTGCATAAGTTGGTGGTTCATTCTGCTGTGGCGATCCCTGATGAATAAAGGGACTACGCCGAAGGAAAAATGAATGAATGATGAACGTTATGTGATTGTTATGTGAAATGCTAAAATATTGCTGTGATCAAAATGTTTGAATAAATTAATATCAATATAAATATTTTAATGAAATTTGCTGGTAACCAAAAATAGAAAGCTAAAATGACAAACAAATAAAATGAAGTTGTTAAAAAACACAAATTACAAAAGCATATAATGAACTTAAATGTAAAAATGTAAAAATCTAAGTAAATTATATTATAATATATATATATTAAAATAAATATATTAATATACAAGTTTGTTTAAATTTAATCAAATACTTTAAGAATAGATAGGTTATACAAAAAAATAACAGAATGATTTTTCCATGTATATCATATACCATGTCAATTTTATGTTTTATGTCATTCTTGAAATATACAATTGATATTTATTTACTTATTTGCTTGTTTATTTTTTGTTTATTTTTGGGGGGGAGGGGTAATTCAACAAGATAATTCAGTGATTAGGAGGCATTTTCTGTGGTAGTCTTATATTGATGCATTATATATTATTTAATAATACCTTGATATTACCAAGGTGTTCTTTTCTTTTTTCTTTCATCCCTTTTGAACATCTTCAGACATGTCAAACAGACATATGTCAAGCTTCTTCAAAAACATGTGTGAAGAAGGTCAAGAAACATAACATTTAATAAAACTTAGTGATACTGTGCAAGATTGCTTGATTTTTTCCTATGCACCAGCGTTTCTTCAGGCGTGCTTAGTTTAAACTGATTCATTTTTTAACATCTACCACAGCAATGCAATGTTTTTGATCATGAAAAAACTGCATGGTCTTAACAATGAAGTACCATCCTGGACCATACAGTAAACTCATAGTGCATTTCGAAATACCAGTGTATTCTCATTTACCCATACCATGTAAAGGCCATTTCAATGCCATGGACAGCATTTAAAGGGGACCTATTATGCAAAAATCACTTTAATAAAGGGTTTACACACAGTTGTGTGGCAACAACCTGTGAATATAAGCACCTTCTAATGGTAAAAAATTACTAATTCGTTTTTTTCTAATCACACTTGATAAAAAGAGTCTGCAGAAACACTTTGATTGACTTTGTACGTGTCATCAGAGGGGGAAAGCCCCACCCATTAGTGACATTCTCTCCCTCATTAGGATAGGACCTTATTCTTGTTTATGAATCTGCCACTATGCTGTCATTTTTAGCTCCTCCCTCTTTTAAAAACAGCACAATTTCATTTTAATTTAAAGGGACAGTCACCAAAATGGCACAATTAGAATCAAAGCCTAAAGGGGCAGTTTCAAAGAGTTATAAAACATTATTTGTGGGCCATTTTGAGCTGAAACTTCACATACACATCTTGTAAAAAGGATGTACAGTACCACTGGTATCACCATCTGATACATAACTACCATTGTGGTTTACAGTAACTGTATCAGAATCTTCAATGTTTTGGTACACAAGCGGATTATGACAGGAAGTACGCAAGTGTTTTATTCCATTAGCGTAAACACACACTCACACACACAGATTGTTATCTCTATCACTAAGCCTGCTAAGTGGCATCCGCAGGTTAAGTGTCAATTTCAATGCATTTTCTTCCGCTGAGCTCCAAGTTCTGCCACGCTCATCAGCAGAAATCATCCTCGATTAGGGCTGACAGGGATTTGATCCTTTTAGCCAGTAATCCAGATTTACATTCATGGATCTGGCTATTTCAATGGCATTAGCATCCTTAGTGTGGATAATGCCAGCCGGGCGCTTAACCCCACAAACTCTTTGATGGCTTTGCTGAGTATTGTGCCCGGGGTGACGCTGGCGAAGACTTCACAGGGTCTGACAAAGACTCGCGGATATTAGTCTCAGTGTGGAAAACAAAGGGTGTTTCATCACAGTTCATAGTTCAGTCGTGGGTATAATGAGTGAAACAGCTGGACAGAAAATCAGAAATGAGGTCTCTTTCATATCTCAGCTGCTTCTCTTTGAGAGAAATGATGAAATGGAGAGCAAAAGCAGACTTTTGTCTAATCACGATTCTCAGATGAGGACAAAAAAAAAAAAAAAAGAAAAAACATGCATCACCTTTATAAATCTAAAAAAAAAAAAAAAAAAAAAGATCCTTCGTCACTTTTCACCAAAATTAGTCGTTAATCCAACATTTTATATTGCTCAGCAGATGCTATTTTTTTAGCTTCTGAAATATTAATTGACTTCAACTCATTATGGCAGAGTAAGAACTATGAAATATGTGTGAGCAGAAAAGTTTCACTATGTTTTTATAAAAGTAGTCTCTCTCATCAAGACTTGATTAATTTTTTAATAAGTTTTAAGGGTTAATTAATTAATTAATTTTCCTTCGGCTTAGTCACTTTATTCATCAGGGGTCGCCACAGCAGAATGAACCGCCAACTTATCCAGCATATGTTTTACACAGCGGATGCCTATCCTGCTGCAACTCAGTACTGGGAAACACCCATACACTACGGCCAATTTAGTTTATTCAATTGACCTATAGCGCAGTCTTTGGACTGTGGGGGAATCCAGAGCACCTGAAGGAAACCCACTCCAACACGGGGAGAACATGCAAACTCCACACACAAATGCCAACTGACCCAGCCGGGACTTGAACCAGCGACCTTCTTGCTGTGAGGCAAAAGTGCTAACCACTGAGCCACTGTGTTGGTGTTATAAAATACAGATGCTAACACAGAAATGATTTAAGTATTCTAATATTGAATTTACTTCTGTGTTTACATGAAATTTGTACTTTATAATTTTTAAAATTAAGGAGCTGAGCCGAAAGGCAAAGCTCTCGATTTACCGGTCAATCTACGTTCCTACTCTCACCTATGATCATGAGCTTTGGGTCATGACCGAAAGGACAAGATCTCGGATACAGGCGGCCGACATGAGTTTCCTTCGCAGGGTGGCAGGGCGCACCCTTATAGATAGGGTGAGGAGCTCGGTCACCCGGGAGGAGCTCGGAGTAGAGCCGCTGCTCCTCCACATCGAGAGAAGTCAGCTGAGGTGGCTCGGGCATCTGTTTCGGATGCCTCCTGGACGCCTACCTAGGGAGGTGTTCCAGGCATGTCCCACCGGGAAGAGGCCTCGGGGAAGACCCAGGACACGCTGGAGAGACTATGTCTCTCGGCTGGCCTGGGAACGCCTCGGGATCCCCCCGGAGGAGCTGGAGGAAGTGTCTGGGGAGAGGGAAGTCTGGGGTTCTCTCCTAAGACTGCTGCCCCCGCGACCCGGCCCCGGATAAGTGGTTGAAAATGAATGAATGAATGAATGAATGAAACAATTTTTTTAAGCTTAAAATGAGCATATTAAACTAATTTCTGAAGGACCATGTTACAATGTAAAGACTGGAGCAATGGCTGCTTAAAACTGCTAAAAATATTTTAATATATCATGTATACCTGTCACGGTCACACAAGGAAGAGAGGACAGGCTGTTAAGAGTTCGTGGCGTTTATTAAAGCACAGTGAATCAACGAGTGTGATTACGTGCGCAGGTGTGCGTGGTCAGTAATCAGGTGATAGTGTGCGATGTGTAGTGGATGGTGACTGTGAATGGTGACTGGGGCTGATGGAACGTGCAGAGGGTGTGACAATACCATTACTCTAGTCTTCATACAGTAACACGATCCTTCAGAAATTAGTTTAAAATGCTCATTTGGTGTTCAAATAAAGATTTTAAAAGATTAATTGCAAAAGTGCATCTAAAATCTGAAAGTTTCTTCTAAAATTAGCACTTTTCCCCCTCAAACTTCAGTGTGTACGTTCAGTAATTTCACATTTATGGTGATGAATGGGTTATTTTAATTTCCTTTAAAGTGAAATAACTGAATATAAACATTTTAATAATACTTTCATTTTAAAAGAAAATTTCACTTAAACAATTTGCCACTTCGAGGCTTTTGCAACTTAACCCTTCATTTCTTATTTTTATCAATGTTGATGACAACCTGCCGCTTCATTTTTTCATCATAAATGCCTTTACTTAACTATCAAAATTGAGCTAATCAATATGAGATATGGGGCAGCATGGTGACTCAGTGGTTAGCATTGTCACCTCACAGCAAGAAGGTTGCTGGTTCAAGCCTCGGTATGTTTTCCCTGTGTTGGCGTGGGTTTCCTCCGGTTGCTCCGGTTTCCCCCGCAGTCCAAAGACATGCGGTACAGGTGAATTGAGTAAACTAAATTGGCCATAGTGTGTAAGTGTGTGTGTGAATGCGAGAGTGTATGGGTGTTTCCCAGAACTGGGTTGCGGCTGAAAGAGCATCATGGCAGTTCATTCCGCTGTGGTGATCCCTGACAAATAAGGGACTAAGCTGAAGAAAAATGGATGAATGAATATGAGATATGAAAGAAATGAGAACTCAAAAAGAGCTCATTACATTTGGAAGACCAGCTAATTTGAGCACTGCTGTTAACATTAATTGTATACCTCTGCACTCTTACTTACAGTACGGTGAAAGAATAACCTCCATCTCTCTCTCTCTCTCTCTCTCTCTCAAAAAATGTTTTTTTCCAGCGGGAATTTCCTTTTAGGTCGAACAGACACATGGCTGTCCCAAAAATAGATCATGGATGTCATGCCATTTAGATTACAGTCTTGAGAATCAGCCATAAAGAGGAAGAGACAAAGCCGCTCTCAGCTCACTTCCCATCTGAGCGCCACATGCTTCGTTTTTACGCTGCGTCAGATAACCTTCCCGGGTTTGATTTGAATAAACGCTGTTAGGTCTGTTGTTCTGGTGAATGCAGCATTTCTAAAGCTTGCAGACCGCAGTCCTTTCGGCTTTATTGACCACTTGCCTGTGATCCGCGGCAGCAGAAAGCGACAGTGCTGTCAATGGGTGCTGACCTCTGCTGCCTGCTTTAGTCAGAGTGAAAACCCCTGTGGACAGTGCTGTTTCCTGCAGGGCCCGTTCAGGGATCTAATGCGGACAGGCTCAAGGCACAATCGATGCTCAAATGGGAAGCGTTTCAGACTTTATACACATTGCGGGTTAAATAGGGCCATGTAAAAGTATAAGTGTGTGTAGAACAGTTTGACAACAGTCAAGGGTGTTGGGTTTTTAAAAGCTTTTTCATGCATGCCTTCGAAAAAAATACATCTTATTTGCAGTTTGTAAGGTAGCTGTCCTTCAGTGTAAACAGTCTGCAAAGTTATGAATGGGGTGGTTAGCAATGTCGCCTCACAGCAAGAAGGTCGCTGGTTCAAGTCCTGGCTAGGTCAGTTGGCATTTCTGTGTGGAGTTTGCATGTTCTCCCCGTGTTGGCGTGGGTTTCCTCCGGGTGCTCCGGGTGTGGGTGTGTGTGTGTGTGTGTGTGTGTGTGTGTGTGTGTGTGTGTGTGTGCGTGTGTGTGACAATGAGTGTATGTGTGTTTCCCAGTACTGGGTTGTGGCTGGAAGGGCATCCGCTCCATAAAACATATGCTGGAATAGTTGGCGGTTCATTTTGCTGTGGTGACCCCTGATCAATGAGGGATTAAGCCGAAGGAAAATGAATAAATGAATGAATGAATGAATGAATGAATGAATGAAAGAATGAATGGCCATGAGATTGCATTGGTATAACCCAGGGATGACTGCGCATGACTTCCTCTGTTTATAACAAATTAAGCCTCCAAGCGCACCCCATACTGACACTGAGGAGAAGAAACTGTTGAATTAAGTCATTGTTATTGTCATTGTCAGTGCAAAAGAGATTAATTTTAACAATGTTTCTATAGTTATGTCAAGATTAGCACAAAAACGAACATTTAAAAGTAACAGTAAAACTTGAAACGCATCACTTTTCTCATTTTGTTTAACCACATAATAAAAAATCTAATTTATGTAACATAACATATTAGAGGCAACACGGTGGCTCAGCGTTTAGCACTATTGCCTCACACCAAGAAGGTCGCTGGTTCGAGTCCCAGGTGGGTCATTTGGTATTTCTGTGTGGAGTTTGCATGTTCTCCCGTGTTGGTGTGGGTTTCCTCCGGGTGCTCCGGTTTCCCCCACAGTCCAAAGACATGCGCTATAGGTGAATTGGATTAACTAAATTGACCGTAGTGTATGTGTGTAAATTAGTGTGTTTGGATGTTTCCTAATACTGGGTTGCAGCTAGAAGGGCATCCGCTGTGTAAAACATATGGATAAGTTGGCGGTCCATTCCGCTGTGGCGACCCCTGATGAATAAAGGGACTACATCAAAGGAAAATGAATGAATGAACATATTGCATTTTCCTTAGAAAAAGTCATTCAGAATCAAAAATCATATGCTTTGTGAAATACGTTGCAAAAACGCTGCCAAATCTAGAGGATCATCCGTACATGAATAGCAGAATCAAAACGAAATAATGTGACTGACCATCTTTCTGTTGATCCCTCAGTAGGTGGTCCAAGCTGGTTCTGTAGACGCTCTTCCTGTTGAGAGGGTTATGTAAAGCGTGCTTTAGAGGGCTGCTGTATGTCTTAAGGATCCCGCTGGTAAAGTCCAGTATCTGCTTGACCCTACAGACGCCCTCTTTCAACCTCTCTACTCTTCTCCACAGGAGACACTCATTCTTTTTCACTCTATTCTGGCTCTTGAAGCCGCAGAGCTCTAGTGTGACAGTACATGCAGGGTCCGATATACTGTATCATACCATACCAACCGTCTGTGAGTATGCGTCTATACTGTATGTGTAGTTTTCATTGTCATGACAGTGCTGTGTGTGTGATGTGGTGTGTGTAGTGCTGCTATGACTTAGCGAGATTTAGCAAAAAGAAAATATTTGCTGCGTCCCAATTCGCATCTGTCCTAAATAGTATTTGAAAATAGAATTAGTATGTCCCAAACCGAAGTATGTTAAAAAGAAGGTTCCTGTATGTTTTTTCGGTATAAATTCGAAGTGTAGAACCGTCCATAATCTAACTGCTAATACTGCCCACAAGACATTGCGCGTTGGATGTGAGTTTGATTAGAACTACAAACTCAAGCGTAAATAAACTACAAACATGGTGGACGCATGAGACCAACAGTCAAGTAGAGAGGCTTTGGTAAAGTTGTTTGAATGACTATTAATTAATATCTAACCAACTGGAACATGTTTAGTTCGCATTTTCCATGTTATATTTCATCTGCAACAACAAAGTGAACTTATATGAAGATATGTTTGGACATTAACTTCTGAACGCATAATTATCCAAAAACCTGAGGAGATTTCTCTGGATGAAAGACTCGCGAATGGCAGATTATCCTGCTGCTGCTTCTCCAATAAGGTGGGAAATTAAGTATGACAGAAATGTGGAAATGTCGAGATTAATGTCTCAAGATTAATTCAGCCCCGGTGTCATAGGGAACGATACAGGAAGTCATTTTTCCCAACAGTGATCAGATTGTATAACCAAAGTCATATTAGACGAATTATGCAGCATTGCAATAGCATTGATACGGTAGATATGGACTAGTGTCTACTCGTTGTTTGAAACTAAGATGTGCAGTATGATTGTAATTGTAATAATATTATTGCCTTTTTATATGTAATTTATTTTATAGTATGGAGAGCTCTGCTGTGACGTGAATTTCCCTTTGGGATTAATAAATTCTAAACAAACAAACAAATTAATATTTATAAAGTTTCCTTATCCACAAAAGTAAAGGAGTAAAGTAAAGAGTAAAAGTAAAGAGGCTGAATGGAGGAGGCTCATTCTTTATCCTTGCACTGCAGATGGACTGTTTAACTTTTTTCTTGCTAGTGAAGCGTTCAGTTTTTCTACTTACAAAGTCCGCCATGTAAATAGCAAATGCGCCATGGCGCGACGCAACTAACTCTTAAAGGGAATTGGAGATGAGACTCTGATTGTATTTTTCCATCCTTAAAATAGCAAAAGTGGATTCGGACACTCCCTTAATGCTTTTGCGCCATACGCTTTAGACTTTGCGCTTAGATCATTAAAAATAGAGCCCAATAGATGTTTCTTGATATATTAGTATCATTTCTGAAGGATCATGTGACTGCACACTGAAAAAAAAGATTAATTGGACTCATTTTTTAAGGTAATCGGTTGCAAACAATTTATATAGGCTGAATTTAAACAAACAAATGAAGTTGAACATTACTCAATTGAATTTGTTTGTTTAAATTCAGCCCATATAAATTGTTTGCAACCACTTACCTTAAAAAAAACTGTGTAAATCCAATGAACTATATTTTTCAGTGCATTAAAGATTCTGAAGATAAAGATATTCGATATTTGAAAATATGCACAGACCCAAACTTTGAACGCTAATGTATGTGCATGCTATAAACGCTGGTCTTTATTAGATTACCATTTCATTAGCGCAGCGCCATGACAACATCGAATCAAGTTCGCAGGGTTCATGTGGCTCTACAGCATCCTAAATCAGTCTCCTCCACAGAAGGCAGTGTTGACAGCGAGCTCACAGGTTTTTGCTGCAGAGACGATGTGTGTGCGTTTGTTCTGTGCTTTATGTATGTGCGCGTGTTTTGTGACAGCGCAGAAGACTTAAGATGGATGTATCAGGGAGCTGGAGTGCAGGGGTAATCAGTGGAAGAAAGTGAGAGAAGGCCAGTTCACTCCTACGCATCAAACTCACAGTTTTTCCTGCTCCTGCAAAGCAGCGATACCAGCCATCAGAAGAGGAGTTACACACATCCATCACCAGCACTTCATATTTTGTTATTAAAGAAACAAGTCCACCGTTCCTGTTGGTGTTTTACTCGAAAAAGCCTGTTTGACGATCTTTCTTCTGTGGAACACAACAAAACGGAGAAATTGTGAACCGTGTTTGTAGATCTTCTACATGCGGATATATTGAATAAAGAGTGTAGTTAAATGTTTCAAGCTTATAAAGGATAGAAAGGCACAGTTTACAGTGTCTTACAGTTGAAAGCAATGCGCAATGTGTAATTTGAAATATTAAAATGTTTAGTCATTCACTCATTTTCCTTCGGCTTGGTCTCTATTTCAGAGGTCGCCACAGCGGAATGGACCACCAACTATTCCGGCATATGTTTTACGCAGCGGATGCCCTTCCAGCTGCAACTCAGTACTGGGAAACACCTATACACTCATTCACACACACTCATTTCGTTTACCCAATTCTCTTATACCGCATGTCTTTGGACTGTGGGGGAAACCGGAGCACCCAGAGGAAACCCATGTCAACATGGGGAGAACATGCAAACCCCACACAGAAATGCCAACTGGCCCAGCCGGGACTCGAACCAGCGACTTTCTTGCTGTGAGGCGACAGTGCTAACCACTGAGCCACTGTGCCACCCTATTAAAATGTATATTTAAAATGAAATATTTAGTCATTTATTAATTATTTTGCATTCATTAACGAAAAAGTTTTGATTTAGTTTGGAAAGAACAATAATGTTCAGAAAGACAGCGTACAGCAAAAATAGTAGAGAATATTGTGAATATTCATTTAAACAACTGTTTCTATTTCAATATTTTATTTTTGTATCGCCATGGAAAAGCTACATTTTTAGCATCATTCCTGCCGTTTTCATTGTGATATTATACTTCAGAAATGTTTCTAATATGCTAATTTGGTGATTAACAATCTAATAATAATAATAATAATAACAACAACAACAACAACAGCAGCAGCAGCAGTTGTGCTGTTTAATGAAACCATGATTTACATATTTTATTATTTAATGATAAACTTCTGTTACTGTACCTTTCATCAATTTAATGTATTCTTTAATGAAATACTAACTTTTTAATTAACAAAGAAAAAGAAAGGAAGGAAGGCAGCAAGGAAAAAAGTAAGGAAGGAATGAAAGAAGGAAAAAGGAAGAAAAGAAGGAAGAAAGGAATGAAGGAAGGAAAAAAGTAAGAAAGAAAGTAAAAAAGGGAGGAAGGACG
>CAIGQW010005009.1:993906-1009685 GCA_903798125.1 Danio choprae | reverse complement strand
AAGGAAGGAAGGAAGGAACGAAGGAAGGAAAAAAGTAAGAAAGGAAGGAAGTAATGAAGGAAGGAAAAAAATAAATGAAGGAAAGAAGGAAGAAAGAAAGGAAATAAGAAAGGACGGTAGGAAGAAAGGAAAAAAGTAAGAACGAAAGTAAGGAAGGAAGAAAGGAAGGAAGTAATGAAGGAAGTAAAAAGGAAGAAAGGAAAGAAAAAAGTAAGAAAGGAAGGAAGAAAGGAAGAAAAGAAGGAAAAAAGGAAAGAAGCAAGGAAGGAAGGAAGGAAGGAAGGAAGGAAGGAAGGAAAAAGGAAGAAAGGAAGGAAGTGATGAAGGAAGGAAAAAAATAAATGAAGGAAAGAAGAAAGGAAGGAAAAAAGGAAGGAATGAAGGAAGGAAGGAAGGAAGAAATAAAAAAAAGAACATAAAAAACTTACATAAAAAAACTAAGATAATATATGTAATGTCAAATATCCAAATGTGTGTTTCCACAGTTTAGCCAAACGAACAACAAATCTGAATCTGAGCAGCATCTCAATTATTACACCATCAATTATTTACTGTCAATTAACCTCAAAACTTTTCAGATGAAATAGCATTCCGCCAATGAAAGCCAAGATTAATAACGCCATAACCAAAGAATAAATATAATGACATTACATTTAATTAGGTCAATCAACAAAACATTTACCCAGCATTTTCAAAAGAAAACATCCCCATTTGTATTCCAAAGGAAGTCATTTGCATACTTAGAGTGCCATAGCGGGAGAGTAAATAACAACAGAAATGACAAAATATGCTAATCTCTTTTCTTAAAATAATAAATAACTAGCGACCACCGCCACATCCTGCCAAGTTTTTGCATCAACTTCTATTTATGATAAAAAAACAAACACACACACACACACACACATAAGGATGCATTCTGAACAACGATATATTTAAATGAGCTCCAGCTGATGGACAGCTGTCAATCATGACAAAGCAGCTGCCTTAATCCACCCGTCTCCATGGACCGGGTTTAAAGGTCTCCGCAGTTCAGGGCACCTTCTGGCAGGTTCCACTCTGGAAGAAAAAAACGGGAAGGAGGAGAAATAAATAATTCACACAGCTCCACTCTTCCTGGCGGGACGGCGAGCGTGTTTGTGTGTTAGCATGTGCTGTTTAGGAAGGAACATTTGAGTGGGAGGGGGATTTGTGCATGTGCTGAGGATGTTTGTCAGTGTATGTGGGTGGAAGTTGTATGTGTGTGTGTGTGTGTGAGGCTGTGGGGCTCAGTGGGTGTGTGTGTGTGTGTGTGTGTGTGTGTGTGTGTGTGTGTGAGAGAGAGAGCTGGAAGCCAGACACAAGATGTCTCCAGTCCTCAAGCTATCCCAGGATCCCCTGCCACCCCCATGTCTACACCATTTCCTGCGCTTGAGTGTCTGAGCGAGGGACCGAACAGCTTCAGCCTCTTTGTGCTTTCAATATTTTTGTTTGCTCAGGCAAGATCACTCTTGCTATTGCTCAAACTTGGGGGTTGTGATTTGAAAAGACGTCAAGTGTGGCATTTTTGCTTGCATGTTGCCACAAATTATATGGACTGTACACTACTGTCGCTATTTTTTAAGCTGTTAGTCTTTTTTTTTACCGTTTGCATGATTAAAAGGCTGGGAATTTCCATATATCAAGAGACCTGCTGCATCATCTGTTCATATACTGTAATTTAGTTAGCCTAGTTGTCGTATAAATGAAACCAAAGTGTTTATTATTTAAACCAGAGTGTTCGGTTTAAAGCTTCAGCACAAATTAATAACATTACAGTTAGTAAATGGTGTTTTTAATTGCTATTTTCTGATGACATAATTACACAAAATAACAAATCAAGCACATGAATATTTATGACTTTTTTTCTCCTGCTAAGAAACACAGAAAAATAATATTTTGATGAATGTAACCGTACCACTGTTGAATATTTCATCTTTAAGACAGGGGCGGCACGGTGGATCAGTGGTTAGTGCTGTCGCCTCACAGCAAGAAGGTCACTGGTTTGAGTCCCGGCTGGGCTCGTTGGCATTTCTGTGTGGAGTTTGCATGTTCTCCACGTGTTCGCATGGGTTTCCTCCGGGTGCTACGGTTTCCCCCACAGTCCAAAGACATGCGCTATAGGTGAATTGGGTAAACAAAATTGTCCGTAGTGTATAAGTGTGAGAGTGTATGGGTGTTTCCCAGTACTGGGTTGCAGCTGGAAGTGCATCCGCTGCGTAAAACATATGCTGGAATAGCTGACGGTATATTCCGCTGTGGCGACCCCTGATGAATAAGGGACTAAGCCGTAAGAAAGTAAATACAGCTGAAGACAAAATTATCAGCCCATCCTGTGAAATCTTTGTTATTTTGTCAAATATTTCCCAAGTGATGTTTAACAGAGCAAGGTTATTCTTCACAGTATTTCATATTATTTTTTTATTCTTATTTATTTTAGTGTGGCTGGAATGTAAAACAATTAAAAAACTGCTAAGGTCAATATTATTAGCCTCCTTAAGAATTTTCTTTTCTGATTGTCTACAGAACAATCCACTGTTGTCTAATGACTTGCCTAATTAACCCAGTAAAGCCACACTGTAAGCTGAATATCTTGCAAAATAACTAGTAAAATATCATGATTAAAACTGTTGTATGTCTAAAAATGTATTGGAAAAAAAATCTCCATTGAAAGGTACTTGGGAAATATTTGTAAAAAGAATTACAATCTGAAAGGAGGGTTAATAATTTAATATTCAGCTGTGTAACTTCAAGGGGCGGCACAGCGGCTCAGTGGTAAGCATTGTCGCCTCATAGCAAGAAGGTCGCTGGTTCAAGTACCGGCTGGGCCACTTGGCATTTCTGTGTGGAGTTTGCATGTTCTCCCCGTGTTGTTGTGGGTTTCCTCTGGGTTCCCCCACAGTCCAAAGACATGCAGTATAAGTGAATTGGGTAAACAAAATTGGCCTTAATGTATGAATGTGAATGTAAGAGTCTATGGCTGTTTCCCAGTGATGAGTTGCAGCTAGAAGGGCATCAGCTGCATAAAACATATGCCGGAATAGTTGGCGGTTCATTTAGCTGTGGCGACTTCTGATATATAACTATAGACTAAGCTGAAGGAAAATGAATGAATGAATGTATAACTTCATTTTTGCTCAGCAGAAAGCAGGAACTCATCCAGGTTCCTTTGCTTATTGAGTGTCTGAATGCTTCGGCTTCTTTAAGCATTAATTTTCAGCTTGCTCAAGTAAAGATCACTATTACTGTTGCTTAAAACTAGGGTTAGTAATTTTAAAAAAACCTCTAATGCCAGGTACAAGATTTTTGCCTGCAAATCATTTCAGACTGCAGGCTACTTTCTTATGCAATCCCACTTACAATTTTTAACTTTCGCATGATAAAAAAGGCTGTAAGTTCCCATTTATCAAGGGAACATTTGCATCATCTACATCAGGAATGAGCAACTTGTGTCCTGCAGAGTTTTGCTCCAACACCAACCAAACACACCTGAACAAGCAAATCAGTGGATGCATTCCAGTCCAATTTATCTATGCCCTTCACTCGCTAGCTTCCCTCCATCTCGTTGACTCGGATGTACGTCACTGACTCTGTCGGAGCATCTGAATGGGTTTAAATGGAATGCCCTAAATCTTTGAAAACTTGGGATCTACACTGTTGTGACGTCACAATTGCATTGTATTCTGTAACATATAGGTGCTGAAGTGTACATATGAAGCTGATTCACTCCCTCAGTCAAAATCAAGGGATCAAGAGTATGTCAGTGTAAACTACTCTTGTTCACTTGATGAAGTGGAATGCATTTACAAATGGCATTGGGGATTTTACAATGGGAACAAGTGAAGTGAGAGCATGTCTAAAAGTGGACTGGAACGCAGCCCGAGTCTTCAAGAGCACTAGAAAGCTTCAGGCAGGTGTGTTTGATTAGGGTTGGAGCTTAACTCTGCAGGACAGCGGCCTTACAGGAGCGGAGTTGTCCATTCCTGATATACAGTATGCATAGCCTAGATGTAGTATATATATATAAGAGCTGGGTTAAAACTTAATCGCTACTTCTGATAAACACAAAAAAGATGATAGTTTGAAGTACACACTTTTGAGTATGGTGGGTTATTTCAACACAAATTTGGGTACAGTATGGAAAAACAACTCTTGGGTTAAAATTTGAAATAAAAAAAAAACAAATAATAAAAAAATGCCTGTATTTTATTAGCATAAAAATTACCCAGCATTTTTCATAATATATGTAACCAAATATATTAATTTCCTTCTGTACTCAGTCAATGGCAGGGGTGGACCAGGGCAGTATTTTTTCCCAGGAAAGTTATTAAACCTCAGGCCACTAGAGTGATCCATAAGTGAAGTTGGGGGTGTAGGGGGCATTGTTTACTGTGTAGGTCTTTAAAGTGATAGTTCACCCAAAAATGAAAACTCTGTCATCATTTACTCACCATTCACTTGTTTAAAAATATTTTTTTCCTACTATGGAAGTTGATGGGTCCAGCAACCAGCATTCTTTAAATTATCTTCATGGTTTAAAACCACATGAGGGAGATTAAACAATGAGGTCATTTTCAATTCTGAGGTGAACTATCCCTTTAAAGCAGATTAAATCAGAAGTAGAGGGGCGTAACCTAATATGAAGCTATAGACTGTCCCAGAGTTTGGGACCAACAATTGCAAACACTTAATCAACTTGTTTGTTAAAGTTCTAGGCATTATATTAAAAATAGCATATATTATTGCATACGTGTGCTTTTTTTGCATCCAAAAGGAGCCATAATGTGAAAATAGCATGCAAACTTTAAATGCACTGACCCATTTGGCAGCAACTCTGCAACAAGCCAAGCAATCATACAACACTAAACGAACATCCTAGCAACTCCATAACAACTCGCACATCTAAGCATCATGGAAACAACATTTGCATGGTCAAACACTGTGCACACATTGTCATTATAAAATCACGTCTTTTCACATCAGCAAGTCTCCAAACAGGCAGTCTTTGTGTTTTTATTTTAATTTTGTCATATTTATGTCTGTCTCTCCATTCGCCACCCCCACCCCAACGCTGTCTGTCTCAAGTGGCCTTCACCCACCAGAGAGGCTGAGCTGTTTTGGTGTAAAATGTCCCCTTAGGCACAAATCAGCAGTCTTGTCTTTAACATGGACAGTAGACTCGAGTCTCGCCAGATTGCCTCACCGCTCTCATTAAACATTCTGGGAAATCCAGGATAAGTAAAGAAGAAAAAAAACACTGTAGATGCTCACAAACCCAGATTAGACAGACTGTTTTTACATATCCCGCAGCTAACAGGAAGAGCCAGCGAATACTGTCTGAATATAAAGAAGCTTTAGCCTAATTGTCGAATGCTTCATCATTATAGTCTCTCACACACAAAAAAACTTGTCATGCTTATTTGCTATTGTTCAGGGTCAGGGGTGTGCTCAGATCTATTACTAGAGGAATTAAAATAGTGCAAGCAATGCAAATGCTAATTTTAGAAGTAAGCATCTTGGTGCGGAGGTGTGCAGTGGGTTATTTCATGATAAAAGCATATAAAAAAAAATCTAAAGACTTGCATTAAAGAAGGGTTTCAATGAGTGAGCACCTAGAAATGACTCAGAACACATTAGAAGCCATGTATTAAAACTTTAGCAACTAAATATCAAGGTGCTGTGGTTGTAATCAAAAACTAAATCTGCTGTTTTCAGTAAATAAAATAAATCATATAAAATAACATAACATGTTTTTTTTTCTCACCTAACATGCAGAATACAGTCATTTGAGTCAAATTTTCACAAGTCAACAGTGATCATTTTAACACATAAGACAAAAGTTTCAAAAACCCAAAGGAAAACTGTTCCACTTTTAAGCACACTGTTGTCATGCAAACACACTCTTAATTCAAAACTAATTAAGAAATCCATTTTGCAGCGAAGTGCCTGACGATTGCGCCAAGTTTAGCACAGGCAAGCATCACTCAAATTTGCTTCCGAAAATACCAACATCTCATTCTGAAAACGTAGCCCTATATACATTTCTGGAGATCACGAATTATGTAGTCAGAGGTACGTATGGTTTCATTTCGTTTTTAAAATGAATGCTACGGGGCGGTATGAGGCAGTTCCTTTTCACGCTTACCAGCTGACTGCTTACCCCCGTGGATGGCTTTTCTGCTGTCACCAGTTTGTTCAGTGGCTCGCAGCGTACGCCGGTGGACTAGTGACGTGGAGTGGAGTTGGCCGTGACGATGAGGTTCGAGTCCGGCGAAGAACGGTTCCAGAAAGCAGGTAAGACAAAAGCCAAAAAATAAAATAAACAAGTAAATAACAGGGTGAGAATGTAGTAAAATCAGGCTGCCGTGAGGGCTTCTTTCTGGATTGCTTTTGAAAACACTGTCGGTTGGGTTTAGGGAAGTGGGTGGACGCTGGTCAATCAGTGTTTTTAAAACACTTTTGGTTGGGTTTAGGGAAGGAGGAGGGTGGGTCATTCAGTCAGTCAGTCGACAGCGGCCTCTGGTGGATTTACGCGAGAACAGCAGGCGAGAATGGCACTCGCAAGAGAAATTCAATTGAGAGATCTCAAAAAGCATACAAAGCGGCCTCTGGCGGATTCACAAAAACAAAAACTGCAAAAAAATTTACCTCCTGGGACGTATTTGGCACTCTCCAGAAATGTATATGGGGTACATAATCAGAATGAGCCTGGGTTGGAAAATACACTCCAAAAAATATTTTTCCTGCTTGTTCAAACTACTTATTTATAATGAGCTGAATCAACACAATTTTTGAGGGTTTCTGTGGGATAACTCAATGGTTTTATGTTCAATCAACTTTAATTTGTAAAAACAATTAAGTTAACTTAATCGATTTGTGTTGAGACAACGTGTGTTGAGGAATTGTGTGGAAGCCTGCATTTTTTTTACAGTGTATATATAAAATCGAGCCTTTCCTCGTGCTGACTGGGGAAATAAGCATCGACCAGAGCACATCCTGTGGCTCAACATCCTTCCATATAATATTTTATTTATTTATTTATTTATTTGCCCCAAACAGCGGCCACCGAGAAAATTAAGGGCACTGCTAAACCTCAGAATATATTTTAGAAGAAAGCTTAAAGTATTTCATTGCCATCTGAAAGGTTATAGGTCTCCATTGAGGCCGGTCTACAACATCTCGTGAAATAATTTCAGTTTAGAAGGGTAAACAAAAAACGCACAGACCTTTTCCTTATTCAGACAAGCCGGAGAACACAAGGTGAACGCAGGTTCAGCGGTTATGCGGACACAAAGTAATACCCTTCACATGCTGTTTACTTAAGCGGAGATTGCTGTCTGGCTGTGGTAAGATCATTCTCTATTAAAGGCACATCAGATGCCATCAGGCTATTGCAGTGCCGGCTGAATGAAAAGAGAGAGAGAGAGAGATTGAAGAAAGAAAATGCTGTGAATCTGAATGTGTCAGTGATATCGGGTCACTTCTATTGAGATCTGCCAGTGTTTGATTGAGTGTGGCCACTGTAAAAGCGTCATTTGAAAAACAACCTGACTTCTATTTAATTAGCTTTGCTGTAGCTTTGAGTCCTGTGTGCGCTGCGGGCTGGAGTTTGTGCAGGTACAGGTGGCAGGTGTTAACTTGATTACTAGTCATTAATCAGGTTTTTATGAGAATGTCCGAACAGGAAACATGCTCTGATCCAGACACCACTGCTGGGTTCCACACAATTCCTTCATATTGTCCCAACACTAATTGATTATTAATTCATTCATTCATTTTCTTTTCGGCTTAGTCCCTTTATTAATCTGGGGTCGCCACAGCGGAATGAACCGCCAACTTCCAGCATATGTTTTACGCAGCGGATGCCCTTCCAGCTGCAACCCATCTCTGGGAAACATTCACACACACTCATTCACACACATACACTACGGACAATTTAGCCTTCCCAATTCACCTGTAATGCATGTCTTTGGACTTGTGGGGGAAACCGGAGCACCCGGTAACACTACCGTCTAGACCTTTTTTATGAAAACAGGAATAACATATGCGTAAAACATATGCTGGATAAGTTGGCGGTTCATTCCGCTGTGGCAAAAACTCACTTCATTTTGATTTATTATTTCTGAAAACAATAAATATTTGTTTTACTTGTCTAAAAAAATCTTTCTTGGTTGAAGAATTTTTTACATAATTTACCTAGAAACAAGACAAAAACTCTGAGTAAGAAAATATGTTTTTTGCAATCTATCCATCCATCCATCCACCTATATATCTGTAAATGGACCATACAGTTACACACAAACATGAAGATATTCACAATATACCAGCCAATGCCACACATCTGTGCAACGTCACATTCAACTCAGCTCCCTAAAACCATTCTGACGAGGTGCTGAGGCAAAGCAAGCCACCTGTACATGTACATCTCATGTGTATCTAATTCGTGCTGCACAAACACGGCGCATTATTAAAATAAGCCAGCGCCTTCTTTAGAGGCAAATATTGAGCGAGCGGCTCTCACATGTGTCCCAAACAGAGCCATCTGTGAGAGGCAGATTGGCCAGAGAGCATGACTGAGACGCCGCATCATCAATTAGAGCTGCTGGAGCTGCGAGACACACGCACAGACAGACAGTTCAGGTGACGGACACACATCCCTCGCATGCACACTCGAAAACAAATCCTGGGTTATTTCAACCCAATTCTGGGTGTAATACTAAACCAACTGCTGAGTTAATATTTTTTTATTAATTAATTTTTAAGACCAGATTTAACCCAATGTTTAGGTTTGTCCATACTTTACCCAATTTGGGTTTAAATAACCTAGCACTTTTTAGAGTGCAATATGTTTTTAATCCATTACATTTATAGTAAAAACAACTGAAGCTGTGGTTGCCAGAATTTTGCTGTAAAGTAGGGATGTAAATGTAATACATTTTACAGTAAATTACTGTACACCAATGTTTTGAACTACTAATATCTTCAAAAATTAACTTTGTTACACAGACAAAAACACAACCAAGCAGGTGTAGATGGAAAAAGTCATGGTGAACCAATGCTCATCACACACCACTTTTCCCACAGAAACACATTCATATATAGAAGGTGCTCATATACACAATTACTAAACATTCATTCATTCATTCATTCATTCATTCCTTTTACTTCAGCTTAGTCTCTATTTCAGAATGAAGCAAAAACTATTCCAGCATATGTTTTACGCAGCGGATGCCCTTCCAGCTGCAACCCAGTACTGGGAAACATCTATACACACTTATTCACACTCATACACTACGGCCAATTTAGCTTACCCAATTCACCTATTGCGCATGTCTTTGGACTGTGGGGGAAACCGGAGCACCCAGAGGAAACCCACGCCAACACGGGGAGAACATGCAAACTCCACACAGAAATGCCAACTGGCCCAGCCGGGACAATGCTAACCACTGAGCCACCGTGCCCCCACCCCCTTCAAATTTTGCAGAGTTTAAAAATAACTATAAATACATGCAAAAAGTTCTAATTAAATCAATATAAATCAATCATTTACTAATTAAATAAATAAACAATTTAAATAAACATATTTGTTTGTTTGAAGATTTAGTGTACTGTACTGCTGTAGGTGGTGAAAAACTAAATAATAAAAGTTTTTGAATTATTTGGAAAAAAAAATAGCAAATAAATAAATACTCACTAATGCCATTTTAAATCATTACGATCTGCAATTTAGTGTAGAATGTAGGCTTGGGCGGTATCCAAATTTTGATACCATCCAACCTCCTCTCCTCTCTAAGGCTCAGACAGCGTCACCAACTTGTTGGCTTGTGCCTAAACCAATCAGAAACACAATACTGTATATGAGACATTAGGTTCGAGGTTTCTCCATCTCTCGTGGTCACCTTTTTATTGCACAATTTGCAAATTGCCTCGTCTGTATTTACCGCCTCTCCCTTCTTGTTTGGTCGAAACTCGAAATACTGCCAAACTGCAGAAGTTGTGTTCTTTTTCGAGACCAGGTCACTTGGTGCACGACTCGCCATCTTTCCCCACCTTTCTCTTTCTCCTCCATGCTGTCCCATGATGACAGCCACGCATACGCATTTTAAGGCATTGAATAAATTATATTTAATATTTAATCCTTGTCTCCTATATAAGTGCATTTTTTTATGACGGTATAACAGTATTGAATACTGATACCGTTGCTATTTCAGATCCTGCGGTATACCATATTACCGCCCAAGCCTAGTAGAATGATGAATGGCAAATGCTGCTAAATGCTAAATTGTTTCGTAGATTTTTCAAACAACACCCTCTCTCTGTCACACAGACTCATCAGATGTGTATCATTCTCTCATTTTCTTTCGTCTTCCTGTACACCTCCTCTGTTTACCTTTATCTCAGTTTTTTTCCTCTTCCTTCCCCCCTGCTCGTCCTCCTTCTGTTTGAACATGTGGAGGGATTAATATCTGAGCTGAGGTGTTTTGGAGCTTATTTGAGTAAAGCGAACGACAGCACCGGAAGAAAACAGATCGTGAGGCTGATTAGATCAGCGCAGTTAGCAGGCCTGGTCATATTGCTGTTATTGTTTTGCTGGAAAAAAAACATCATCACACAGTCATCTCTGCATCACCATGAGCAAAAGCCAAATCAACATTTTAATAGCGACAAGTGATGAGTATATCCTCTCAAAGCTGGGTTTGATTAAAAAAGGAGGGAGGATATTAAGAAAAGAACAGAAGTCAGCCTGATGTTTTGGCATTTTCTGAGGGATTTTCAAGGAAAAGTTCATCCAGAAATGAAGATTGTGTCATCAGTTACTCATCCGCACATCCTTTCAAACCAAAAATGACTTTCTGTGTTCATTCATTCATTTTCATTTCGGCTTAGTCCCTTTATTAATCTGGGGTCGCCACAGCGGAATGAACCGCCAACTTATCCAGCATATGTTTTACGCAGCGGATGCCCTTCCAGCTGCAACCCATCTCTGGGAAACATCCATACACACCCATTCACACTCATACACTACGGACAATTTAGCTTACCCAATTCACCTATACCGCATGTCTTTGGACTTGTGGGGGAAACCGGAGCACCCGGAGGAAACCCACGCCAACACGGGGAGAACATGCAAACTCCACACAGAAACGCCAACTGACCCAGCCGAGGCTCGAACCAGCGACCTTCTTGCTGTGAGGCGAACATGCTATCCACTGCGCCACCGTGAGGCCCCGACTTTCTGTCTTCTGTAAAACAAATAAATAAATAAATAAATAAATAAATAAATAAATAAATAAATAAATAAATGGAGAATTCATTTTGTAATTCAAATGTAAGTGTAAGTCGCTCTATGCTGTTAATTTACAACTAGATAGTAAAGTTTGATGTTTTGAAGACTGAAGTCATTTAAAAGTTTGATGATTGAAACAGTTTAAAAATATTGCTGCAGTTATTGCCAATATTGTTGCTTTGCAGTTGCTAGGGTACTTTATGTGGTCCAGAGTGGTTACTAGCATGCTTCTAGCATGATTAGCATGTTGTTAGCATAATTCTAGCATGATTAACATTTTAGTAGCATGTACCTAGCATGATTAGCATGTTACTAGCATGATTAGCATGTTGTTTGAATTATTACTATGTTGTTATCATGTTTTTGGCATGCTTAGCATGTCACTATGTTGTTATCATGATTCTAGCATGATTAGGATATGTTACTAGCATGATGTTAGCATGTTTCCAGAAACAAAAATTAACACTTATGACTGGTTTTGTGGTCCTGGGTCCTGGGGTTTCAGCCATTTCCAGCCTGGTCTTAGCTGGTCAAGCTGGGAAACGACCAGCTAAAACCAGCTTGACCAGCTTAGCCAGGCTGGGAGCCCAGCCAATCCAGCTATGTCCAGCTTAAACCAGGCTGGTCAGGCTGGAAATTGCTGAAACCAGCCTGGAAATGGCCAAAACCAGTCAACAATGGTCAACCAGCTAAAACCAGCCAACCAGCCTAGGCTGTTTTAACCTGTTTTTTCAGCAGGGTGCATGTCGCTATGTTGTTATCAAGATACTAGCATGATTAGGATGTTAGCATGATGTTAGCATGTTTCTAGAAACAAACATTGACACTTATGACTGGTTTTGTGGTCCAGGGTCACATATATCTTCTGTAAAAAACAGAAGGAGAATTTCATATTGTACAAGTCACTCTACAGTATGGCATTTATTTACAACTAAATAGTTTGCCGACAAACTTTGATGTTTTCTTGAAAAGCCTAGCTTGAAAGTTTGACATCATTTAAAAGTGTGTTGTTTGAAACAGTTTAAAAGTATAGTAATCTAAACGGTTGCTAGACAGTGTTCTGAATGGTTACTAGCATTTTTCTAGCATGATTAGCATGTTGGTAGCATGATTCTAAATTGATTAACATTTCAGTAGCATGTAGCTTGAAAAGATCATTGAAAAGATCCATCTCAAATGAATCAGAGTTCATTCAGTTAATTCATAAGGACTAGTGAGTTCATTCAGTTTCCTTTTGTGAATCAAATCAATTGATTAATTGAAAAGATCCATCTCGAATGAATCATTGAGTTCATTCAGTTCATTCATAAGGACTATTGAGTTCATTCAGTTTCCTTTTGTGAATCAAATCCATCTCGAATGAATCACTGAGTTCATGCAGTTCATTCATAGGGTCTATTGAGTTCAATCCATTAAATTTGTAAAGCAAACCAATTATTTTATTGTAAAGATCCATCACTGAGTTAATTCAGTTTATGAATAAATTCAGTTAATTGAAGAGAGTATTTACAGTAGTTCATTCAGTTTGTAAATAAATCTTTTGCTGAAGCAAATCAACGTATTAATTTAACAGAATCAGTGCATTAAACCCAATAACTAATCGAGTAGGTGGGGGGAAAAGTCAAATACTAAGATTTTCAGTGAATAATGACTTAAATTTCAGTCTGTTTTTTTCACTCAGCTTCACTGATTTTATTCCACAGGTCATTCTGACCACATGTATGATGCTTGATGTCCTTTGCATCCTTTTTGAAGAATGTAATTGCATGGAAAAATACAACAAAAATCATTTTCTTGTGCTCTGTGGAAGACAGAAAGTCATACAGGTTTAAAAGAACCTCAGATTGAGTAAACAAAAGCAACACTTTCACATTTCTGGGAACTGTATCTTCAACACAAACCTTTCACATCCGCCAACACTGCTCTATGATGTTTAATACGATACGGTTATAATTCCACAGGCTGACAAACCCCTTATAAAGTCTTTTTTTCTCTCGTTCGATCAGGTTTATTCAGCATCTGCTTTCCTTTAGAGTCATATACTGCAGCTTGTGCGTCTCTCTGACATGCTGTGCCTGGTTCACCAGCAGAAGTGTCTTTTCATCCTTCACTGCCTTCCAATTAAGTAAACACACGGCGTGATTGGGCTGCCGAGAAGAGCTGAGTGATAGAAAGTTTGTCTGCATGCGGCACCTCTAGCCGTGCCAACATCCCAATTTGCATATTATTCATCCTAAATAGTAGGCAAGATTAGGATTAGTGTGTCTCAAATCAGAGTATGATGAAAAGAGTATGCCAAAGGTGCCTTGATGGTATACAGTTTCCAATGGATTTGTAAAATGTGCATCCATGCATGATTTTGGGTTAATTTCCCCCACAAATCCTGGCGCTACGGAAGTTTGTGACAGTTCTCTGCCAACTTTTTTTAGCTGTACAATGACGATCATCAATGCAAGCTTATTTCTACTATAGGCTTTTTCCCATAGACATCATGTACAATTTCTGGTTTTAATACAAAGTACATACTTTTGTAAGGAAAAGGTAACAGGGGTGACACGGTGGCTCAGTGGCTAGCACTGTCGCCTTATAGCAAGAAGGACGCTGGTTTGAGTTCCGGCTGGGTCAGTTGGCATTTCTGTGTGGAGTTTGCATGTTTTCCCCGTGTTGGCAAGGGTTTCCTCCGGGTGCTCCAGTTTCCCCTACAGTCCAAAGACATGCGCTATAAGTGAAATAAACTAAATTGGCTGTAGTGTATGAGTGTGTGTGTGTGTGAATGAGTGTGTATGGGAGTATCCCAGTACTGAGTTGCAGCTGGAAGGGCACTCGCTGTGTAAACAACATATACTGGATAAGCTGGCGGTTCATTCTGCTGTGGCGACCCCTGATGAATAAAGAGACTAAGCCGAAGGGTGCTCCAGATTTAGTCCAAAGACATGCGCTATAGGTGAATTTAATAGATTAAATTGGCCGTAATGTATGAATGTGTGTGTGAATGAGTGTGTATGGGTGTTTCCCATACACATTCCGCTGTGGCAGCCCTTGATAAATGAGGGATTAAGCCGAAGGAAAATGAATGAATGAATTATCTAACATTCTGATCAGAGATATTTCTCACTATTAAAGATCTGACCCCCCCCCCCCCTCCCCCCTCCATACATCTTGTTATGACATCCTTCAAGCCTTGGGGTCAATCACCCCTAAACCCCCCTGTAATTCGCACCCTGAATGTATGGATATTTTTACAGTGTATTTGACCCTCTAAGGCAAATTGCACAGTCCGCTCAAAGCGAATGCTGAACTAAAGTAAGCTAAATGAATTAGCTAGATACACATTCTTGGCCCAAAATTGAAATCGACAGAGCAGAGAAGACACACTGGCCTGTGTGCACGCGTGTTGTCCTTCCATGCATTAGTTTTGCACGCTCCCACAGACACTGAAAATACCCTAACACTCTTGACTCCTACAAGCACAGGCCCTGAGCACCACAATACAGGCTTGAAGAGACAGATATTAATTACTCCAGCACTTCACCTGCTCCCCATTGGTCCAGGCAGAAATAATCACCCCTATTCCCGACACCACTTTCCCCCTGTAGCCATCAGAATCCGATGCAATCATAAGACAATCATAAGGTCCCAGTCCAGCCATTCTGGAGGGAATAGGCACACATGACAGCTATTGGTATGTTTTAGGTTTTCAATTGAATGCGTTCAACAACAGCGATGGCTCAGGATTGGGAGTGAATTACGCTCTTTCTCTAATTTTGTCAAACTTGATAGCCGTACGACTGCAGCGAACACAAACTTAATTATATAGTGACAAAGAGCAATGAAACCTCTCAGAGCTCATTAAAAAAGGAAATTGCATTGTGGATTGTCTTTTGACATTTGAAAGAGAAAAATCTTGCTGACTTAATCTTGAGTTGTCATAGAGTTGGAATCTGAGTTGGCTTTTATTTTACGAAATATGACTCAGAATGAACAATGTGATTGCACTGACAGCAGTGTAATAGCTATAGCTATTTCAGGTCATGATAAAAATGTTAAAATAATTTAGTTGCATAAAGATAATAAAAACATGTCAGAATGAATTAAAACTGAAACAAAACATCTGCTTTAAATCTGATATTATGGCCATGTGTGTGTGTGTGTGTACGTGATTTTGTGACATGTCAGGACACAAATCTGTTTAATGACATAGGTATGGCACAGGTATTACAAAAAGGAGGTGAAATATGAGGACATTGCTGACGTCCTCATTTCTACAGAAGCTTATAAACCACACAGAATGAATTTATTCAGAGAGTAAAGCTGTCTCCTGTGATGGTTGGGTTTAGGGGTAGGGTGAGGTTAGGCCAATACAATATACGGTTTGGACAGTATAAAATGAATGGAAACCTATGTAATGTACCCACTTTTCACAAAAACAAACATATATATATATATATATATATATATATATATATATATATATATA
>CAIGQW010005009.1:945944-966174 GCA_903798125.1 Danio choprae | reverse complement strand
AGACAGACAGACAGACAGACAGACAGACAGACAGACAGACAGACAGATAGATAGATAGATAGATAGATAGATAGATAGATAGATAGATAAAATGTGAATAAGTATGTATGGTTAAAGAAGTTTATGCCATTTATCCATATGACAGAAAAGCAGATATGTTTAACTCATTAAACAGACGTGTATTTGTATACGTTTGCGCGAGGCTAAAACGGCATGTGAGGGAGTTATTTGCTATAAATTGAATTAATAGCATGTATTTCATCACAACCTCTTTTACAATGACAGTGATGGTAACATCCATCTTATTTGACATTTTATCATGTTCTTTGTTTTAAAGTGTTCATAAATGTACATTTTTAAGCACATAAGTGTGTTGACGAGACTTGAATCTCCACGTTGCCGCTCTCTTGAAGCTCTCGCTTCGAATGAGGCTCGAACTCTGATTCGTATGTTATATAGCCTCCTAAAAATAGCTCGCCTTTCACAGGCATGTATGTTGTGAGTGACAGTTCCGAGAACCAATCAAACGTCCCAAACGGCATTAAGCTCCTCCTACTATGGGAGTTTAGCGCCGCCTTTCTGAATCGCCACCAAAGTTTTCGTCCCTTTTTTCCTTATATGGTTACGCAAGAAGTTGATTGACGGATAAACACGCCCCCTCGATTCACGGGGATCCGCAGACTCTACGGTGGCTCCACACACAGACTGACACAGTAACCTGTGAGCTACCGCGCTCCTGCAGCTCACCTTCTGAGGAAAGAAAACAAACCTGGATGGATGGAGCCTTTACTTTCAAATACATTTTAGTGTCCATAGTGAGCTGAAACGTTTCGGGTTTCGTGCTTGATCTGAATGTTTCAGTCGCTCGCGCTGAAGAGTACGCGAATTCCTCGCGCAGAGAATCAAAGTCTCTCAAACGCACCGTTTAGCTGCACAAACATGGATGTTCTGGCCAATTACAGTATTTTTCAAGAACTTCAACTTGTTCATGACACTGGCTACTTCTCCGCGATGCCGTCTCTGGAGGAAAACTGGCAGCAGGTGAATTGCTTTTATATCTGTCTTTGCGATTTATCCAACTTTCTCAGCGCGCTCGTGCGTGTGCGCGCAACTTGTAAAGACGCGACAAACCGTATTTACTGCATTTTGCATTACTGCAACTCTGCGTAAGCCATCCTTACAAATTGCATCACGTGTTTTAAAAATGCCATGTGTCTGAAATATTTTCCATGCCATTCAGCTTACTTTTTTTGTGCGACCGAGTGCTGTGTAGTTAAACATTCTGGGAAATTAAGATCTGAATAATACAAACAGAGCCTCTTTGAATAATAGATCTACATCTGTCCTATCAGTGTTTTTTCAGTCCCCTCGGCATTGCACAGACTCTCGACTCTACTGCATTATATATAAATGCACGCGCGTGATTGATTCATAATGTGTCTGGCAGTTAAACGTGCACGACAGAAGTGTGCAGTCCGCTTATCTGTGCAGGTCTTATGGATAAACAACTCGTTTTCGTGTAAATGCCACTTTTTCTCATTCACGAAGATGGAGCCATGCGGCGCGTGGACAAAGCACACTGACATCCACATGGACGTTGCTTTATGCACCGGCGTGCATTTATAATTGTTTAAGATTTATGAAATCCATTCAGGGAATAGAATTGGTTTGCACTGTGCACGTGTGAGTAATGACTGTGGTGCGTCGCGAGCGCATGGATGGAAGCATGCTTTGCGCAGAGTTGAGCTCTCCGCAGTGCTGAAGGGGCAACGCGTGGTCCATCCATTGATGCCGGTGCATTGCCTTCTCAACGTGCATTGATTTTTTAGATTGCTCGGCCATTTTTATTAACCTGTGGGTTTTGATTGTATTTTTTCTCAATATGAGAAGTGGATGCATCTGCATGCAATGGTGCGTGCCTTGGCGCTATGGTTTATGATTGGTTTATTTGGTCATAATGCATCTAACCTTGAGTTTTGAAAGATGGTCATGCAGTATTGGTCAATTTAAAAACGGACCACACTATGTGTTTATGTAAAACATTTAATTGGCTAATATGAATTAATTAATTTGTAGTTTTTTTAAAAACAAATGTGAAAAAGCTATATGGTGGAATTGTAGTTTGGTTTTGGAACAAACCGTTTGACAAACAGTGTTGTTGTGGTGATTTGTAAATGGCGAAATGAGTTAGGATGAAAGAATCGATCATATTATCTTCAAAAGTGTCGATGACAACTGACACCACATACGAGGTGCTTCACAACGTCCCGACAATTCATTCATTAAATTTCCTTCGGCTTAGTCCATTTATTCATTAAGAGTCCACAGCGGAATGAACCGCCAACTTATCCAGCATATGTTTTACGCAGCAGATGCCCTTCCTGCTGCAACCTAGTACTGGAAACCTAGTACTCATTCACACACATACATTATGGCCAATTTAGCTTATTCAATTCACCTATATCACCTATGTCACCTATATTTCATTGGACTGTGGGGGAAACCGGAGGAAACCCATGCCAACACGGGGAGAACATGCAAAGTCCACACAGAATTGCCAACTGACCCAGCCAGGACTCGAACCAGCGACCTTCTTGCTGTGAGGCGACAGTGCTAAGCATTGAGCCAGCGTGCATCCTGACAATAAACTAACATATTTATTTACTTATTTAATTTACTTTTTTTGGGGGTCCTTCACAAAGGTTCTGAGACTTCTATCATGCTGTCCATATACACTTCTCAAACATGGTAAAATGATGGTATTGGTGCTGCTAAGTGTAATTATGCAATAGAGGAAACCTTACCGAGCTATTATAAACAATGCTTCCTCAAGGGATTACCTCTGTGTGACTACTACAAAACACACCATTTCATAGGCTGCATCCGAAATCGCCTACTACTCAGTAGGTACTGCAATTGAATTTAAACGTACTACTCGGCCGTTAGAAAAGTACGTTCTATACAATATAATTGTTAGTAGTATAAATGGAACTCAGACGTACTACATCCACCATTTTGTCATGATCACATGACTTACCCGCGTGAGTTGTCGCTTCACTCCCATTCATAAATTCTTTCGCGTGGCATCAAGGGATAGCGCAGCGTGCATCGGATGCACACTTCAGAATCTCGCCGGAAGTAGTAGGCCATCCATGTATTTCTCGCATATTGATTTTCAAATTCTATTAATTCGGACATACTACTCAGCTCGCATACTGATTTTAGCGTACTATATAGTATGGAAGTATGCAATTTCGGATGCAGCCATATTGTTTAAGCTAGATCCGCCTTTTTGATGACATCACACACATCATTAAACACCAGAAGCAATGATTGGTGTGTTTTTTAATCCATGACTTGACTAGAATATAGTAGTTGCATAATCTGATAGTGACAGACAAAACAATGTGCCATTTGATAACGACATTACATAAAGTTTTTACATTTACATTTCAGGATCAGGATTTGGAAAAACAAATCGTCATATATATATATCAACTTAATGTGGTATGCTAGTAGTTGGTACATGTGTGTGTGTGTGTGTGTGTGTGTGTGTGTGTGTGTGTGTGCGCGCTAGCATTTGGCTTTGCTATTGACTTTCAATGGTTTGAATAAATAAGAAATGCTCAAAGATCAACATTTGACCTCAATAGAGCTCCTCTGCCCTTGGTGCTTCATAGTGCTAAGTGATCCTAAAGGCCAGACGTCTTCCTCCAAAGCAGCGAATATTGCTCACAAACCGTGTAATCCCTAGTAAGTGGAAAGAAATAGGCCAGAACAGTAGAGACCAAGTCTTCCAAGCTTTGATAGGCCTACAAGACTTCTAATTCTCTAGCCATTGCAGCTTTTCACCTTCGGTTTCGCTTCTGGCTTTTGGAATTGACTAAACGTAGATGCCAATGACATGCATTGTCTTTAAAAAAAAAAGACATCCTGACTTCAGCTGTGCAAAATGTCAGTCAACATATTGACACATTGCACTCAAAAGACCTTAGAGGCCATTTCAGGCCATAAATATGATATTACAAGAAAAAAAAATCCAGTTCAATTTTTTATAGGCAGCTCAAGTATCCAGATATGTCAGGCGAGCAGCTTTTGCAAAGCGTTGAGGAGGGATTGTGTAGTCGCAAGATTCGATACAGAACAAAAGATTCTTGCCTGAAGGCCCTCCATCAACCATCACATGCCCTGTAGCCATGACAGAGGATATCCAAAAAAATCTCACCTTGAAGAGACTGTCAGTGTGACTCACCTACGCCTGTGGAGAAGGGTAACTGCAATATTGGAACAGAGAACAGAACGGCGTCTGTTCCCATCGAAAAACCCAATGACCATTCTGGAGCTCATGGGATACAGTGGCACATCAGACTATTCTGGAGTGCTTGTGTCTCGTAGCATCTATTTTGGGACGTAGGAGAACTTGAAATGCCTTTTGTTCTCGTCGCTTTCATTTCAACTGTCTGATATTTTTAGACTTGAGAAATCTTGCTTGCAGCTGCAATAACGTGTAGTGCAGGACAAGGAAAAGAAGGAGAAGTTTCTCCCGGTTTAACCACAGTAATAAGTGTTAGAGGAGGATGATGATGTGTCATATATATCAGTAATATTATATTCAACACAGGCTCATTGGAGATGCTCGCTAAAATCTATATGACTGCAGATTCTAGGAAAAATGAAGGCTAAAAATGAAGGTAGTATCACGTAAACAACTTTTGTTCCTTTTCACTCTATTAATATTTACAGGGACATATTACAGACAAAAAAAGCATTATTTTCATGCAGTTCTTTGCACAACACCAAATATATACCATAAAACAACTTAACGGTGTCTATGATTTGTATTTAAATACATTTACCTCACCTATCTATATCCATATGGACAACTTTTTTTTTGGGTGTTGTCAGTTTACTCAGTAACTCACTTTGTATGGTGTTGCAGAGTACTCAGGTTTTAGTACGATAAAGCTCCATTTCACAAAACAATGTAAAATCAAGGTTATGTGGCTGCAATACACTTTTCTCTTACATTTGCTTTTGAAAACACTATTGGTTGGGTTTAGGGAAAGGGTTTAGGTCAGTGGTTAGTGCTAGCGACAAGCCCCGCCTTCTCATGGACGTGTAAAAGGACGTGTATCTTAAACATAAAACAAAACGTACCCTAAGCAACATATTTCAGATTCGCAAAAATGTAGACAGCGCCCTCTAGTGGATCTGTCATCTGAAATGTGCAAACGAAATGTACCCGGAGCAACGTATTTCACGTTTTGAAAAAATGTAGGCTGAGGAACGTTTTTCCAATGAGCCTGTGATGTTGTCAGTTGTAAAATATTTGTTTCATTGTTTTTAGTTACTTTAGTTTTAGTTATTTTACTTTTAACGTTTTGAACTGCTAATGTGCAATTGCACTTGAGCAAGATCTATTTCAGGGTCTCCGTGGGGTCTTAAAATGTCTTAAATGTCAAAAACTAAATTTTAGGGTTTTAAATTGACTAAAATATTGTCTTGCAGGTCTTAAATCTATTTTAAACAGGTCTTAATTTTCCTTTGTTCGTGTATAGCTGCTCAATCTGGCCAACACTCATCCAATCACCAACCATTCATCTCAATAAAAGTTTTTACTTTTTATTTAAAAATTTAATTTTTAACTCTATTTACCATAATGGTTTAATTATTTTCTTTATAATAACATTTGTTAAAAGGTTCCCCATGTATTTACTGCTGAGGACACTGACCTGGACAGACTTTTAGTTTATGTATATTACTAGAGCTTGCTTGTTTTGACACATTATTCAAAAGATGTTGCTAGGAAATAACTAAATTATTTAAATGTTTTATTATTAAATTATTATTATTATTATTATTATTATTATTATTATTATTATTATTATTATTCAATTTATTAAATTAGAATTATTATTTTTTTGATAGGGCAAATCAAAATCTTTTCCAACTGAGACATTCGTAAAACGTCTTAGTGTTTAGCCCTATATGAGTCTAAAAATTGTATTGATAATGGTCTTAAAATGTTTTTAAAAAGTCTTAAACTGAACTTGGTGAAACCTGCAGAAACCCTGTATTTGTTACTCTGATATGCACAAAAACATTATTAAATATGTGTTGATAATGAATAAGACTTTAATAATAAGTAATCTACATTTTATACATAATAGTTGCTTCATCTTTCATTATGCCAGTGAAAACAGTATGAAACGAATAAAATGTTCCAACGCACATCTTTTACGTAAATGATTCAATGAGAAGAGTGGCTTGTTTCACTCAGAATTAATCAATGCTTGAACGAATTGGATGAATGCTTCAATGGCTTTCTTATTAACACTAATTTCCACTTTTAAGCAATCATATGAACGAACAAATATATGACTCACTCATACTTGTCACATCACCTACTGACGATTCAACATAAACTGGAAAAAGAACTACAACAAATGACGACAAATGCAGTTGCTTATAATTGTTTCGTGTATTTATTTGAGCTTAATTTTGTTTTATCTATATTAAAGTTAATTACATATGTAACAAAATTCACGATGCAGTTGCTCATAATAGTTTTATTTATTTATTTATTTGAACTTAATTTCATTTGATGTATATTCCAGTTAATTATACATGTAAGAAAATTCACGAGACATTAGACTTTCTTTTCTATATGTATTGGGACATTGCTAAATGCAAACTAAGGGTCTGAAATGTCAAAACTTCCTTTAAACTGTGTTTTAATCGTTCCATTTACTAAACATATAATGCTTTAAACATTGAAATGAACTCTCTACTGTCGCATGGCACGTTACCCAGCTCTAATAAGTAGCATTTGCTTTACAAGATTAAGAAGAAATGCTAATGGATGTAGAGATCAAAAATAGTACTTTTCCCACAGCATGAGGTTTCAGTCATTTAATGGCGCTAGTTAATGGTGCTTCCCAGCTGTTCTTACACGATTTGTCATATGGCAAGCTAGGAACTACTAATAAGCACTAGAAGTCTGACTGACAAGCGCAAAAGGAAAATTACATCTATCGCTCTTTGAAAGCTCTTTACTACATTACATTTATGTGCTAATACTGTAATCGCAGCATGGATGTTTGACCCCTTTATTATGAGCGTCTCAGATTTCCACGTTGTGAATATTTTTGTGCTTTTTTGGATCTTTTTGCATGCTCGGATCCACCACAGACGTTTTTTTTTTTTTGTTCTCTTGCAGCCTCAGGCCAGGGCAAACTCTGTAACTGATACTGTAATGACTCTCCAAAGAGCCTAATGCACTGTGCTAAGGCAGCACATTGTGTGTTTCACAGTGTCAACTACTTACAGAATGCTTCACTAAAGTCATTACGTTGCTTTCTTGACTAAATGCCCCAAGGAAAAGTTGGGAGGAAAGTCTAAGAATAAACCAACCCTGCTTAACCCCTACCTCGCCCAATCTCAAAAATACAACCAAAAAGCATTCCACATTTTTCGGCATGCTTGGGTATGCCATAACCTCACTTCCCAATCTGCAGAAGGGCTCCTGTAGTTGCATGCTTATGAGGACTGACAGGAGGCATTGAGTAAAAGTGCCAAGCGTGCATATTCAGCTCTGCAGTCTCTGCCACTCCGAAACCTTGGCTGCTCAAAAAGCTGGCAAAGAAATGACACTGAAAAGAGAAATTCCATGCAAATGTCGACCTTCCAACAACTGTTTTCTCCAAAATAGGGAAAACCTTTCTAAGTTGTTTATGTAGGCTTGTGCTTTAGAGCATTGTATAATACTCTTAAAAAAAATAAATAAATAAATGTTCAGTTTCACATCGGTCACATCCATAACTAAGCTTTCTCCTCATAAATGCAACCATTTAAAATAAAATAAATTATATATTTTTTGTTTTATGATGACAATTATGATGACAATATTATTTGTTGTACAGTGTCACAAAAATTATGCTATATTGACATGAGTTTCCTCAGCTGTATCCCATCTAGACTTTACCCTCTCCTGCAGCGTGGTGAAGCCTAGAAGGGATACAGCTGAGGATACTCGCATCAATATACACGTCAATCATTTTTGTGACACTGTACAACAAATAATATTTTTACAGTACCGTGAGGATTGGGTTAAGGGTTGAGGTAGGGGTAGATGCTAAAAAAAAATGCAGTAAACTTTGTTGTTGTGGGAAGAAGAAGACAGGGTCGGCGATTCAGGTAAGTAAATGTCCTTATTTTATATATTATAGCCACGACCACACTGTAGCTGTGTGTGTGGGCTCTCTCCTCTCCCGGCTGCTCCTTCTCTTCTCCTTAAGAAGGGTGTCTCTCCGGCCAAATCACTAGAATAAACAGGTGTTATTTATTATTTCTAATTGGCTCGCTGACTAGCTGCCGGGCTCTGAGCATGCTCTCCCCCCTCATTGGGTGTTCGGTCATGCTCACCTCTCCACAAATACAATTAATGCGTAATTTAATAAGTAATATAAATACTTCTCATTAACTTCCGATCGCAGCTGTATCCCTTCTAGCAACAACCGCAGGAGAGATCCGAGCTGCTGGATTTACGTCATGTTTATTCTGAATTTCCTTCCGAAATACATGAAGGTTATTAACTGTTTATCTGCGAGAGGAATAGAGAAAATATGCTAGTAACATAAACAGTGTGCATCTTACGTGAACAAAGCACATCGTCCAGTGATATTGAAAAATAATTATTATTGCCGTCTTCATAGACATCCGCGTGTATGTTACAAACCTTAAATGGTATGTTTTGCTTGTAGTTATGTGTATTTGAATGTCTGAAGCCTAAAATAAATGTATTTAAAAAAGAAAAAAAGTGCTCAGGGGTAGCTTAAATAATGTGTCAAGTACTCTTTGGGTAAGGGATTCATCTGAATAAACAGCAAAAATCAGTCCAAGGCACTCAAAAAATGTGGAAAAATATTAAAAAGTCTTTATTGGCATGGCTATTCCTAAAATAAATGTTATTTGTTTGAAAGCATGGTTAAATTGTGATTTATAACAAAGAGCTGCGCATATCTTTCTGTGCCTTAGCGTGCGCTGTCAGATTTTAATCTTAGCAGTTGATGACGTGCGCTCTGAACGTTCTAATCACACCGGTGTGATTTTACAATTCAGGGACCAGCCAAGGGTGATCACACCGGTGGGATTGTAAGCAAGAAATGGTTAAGAGGGTTAATAATATTGTATAATAATTGTTTAAAAAAATTAAAACTGCTTTTATTTTAGCCGAAATAAAACAAAGAGTTTTTTCCAGAAGAAAAATTATTATAGGAAATACTGTGAAAAATGTCTTGCTCTGTTAAAAATTATTTGGGAAATATTTAAAAGACAAAAATTAATTTTCACTGCGTCACATCCATAATGCTGGAATTACTCACAAGCTACTTTCCCGCTCTTGTTTGTATCAAAATTTAACTTGCAGGCCTTCAACCCAAGCCAGTTCAGGCAGCCAGCCACAAGCTCTCACCTATCCGCCCCTTCTTTAGGCCCAAGAATCTGAGCGGATTCCCATTACCGTAGGCGATGACTGCTGTAAATGCGTGTTATGTAATTCTCTCAGCGCCACAGCTGGCTTTTTACAGCATGCAAGTCAGCCCGCCGGAGAGAGCCAAAACCCAGCCACATCACCGTGAAATCTTAAAGAGGTTTTAGGATCACACGGCTCCATGGGCCACGTCTTCACGCTGGGAGACAGAGCATATGGATCATTTAGTAAAATACACAGAGTTTTCCTCTTAAAAATAATTGATGGCCTCGTTGTTTTAGTGCATGTGTGATGTTCTCAGTGTAGTCCCTGGTTTGCCTTGAGAAGAAAATGAGCCTGGCTGTCCTCTGGCTGACTTGTTTTCAAAAGTGAATGGGATTTTTCAGTTGTGTTTCAATGTTTTTGAGACACCACCATTAGCCAATCGTAAACCGCTTATTCTGAAGCAATATGTATCCATTCGCACCCTTTAGAGATTCCATTCACACTTTTTGCTTGATTGCACTGCCCTGAGATTGAGTCCTCTACATTATCAGATGTGCTGGCTCATATTAACTACATCACAGTCCTCATTTATCATCGAAACCAGCGACAGATTTTTGGATAACACGGCGTGTAATGGAGCTGAAATGATCTGGTTGCTTGAGATAACATCAGTGCACTGATCCCATTGCTACTGACAAGCATCAGTAATTGAAAATGACAAAGCGATAGCGCTCTCCATCTCATGAGTCAATTCTGGGAGTTATTGCAATATAGTTGTCATGCAGAACGCATGGCTACTGCTCTGAGACAGTCGGGAGAAGCGAGCCTGACGAGAGAACCTTATAAAAGGTGAAGCGTCTTTAAATATGCAGAGATATCATTAGTGCCTCGGCCGAAAAGTCTCGCTGTACTGTTCTGACAGGTTCACTTCTGCGGGAGGATTTCAGGTGTAAAAAAAAACAGAGGCTGTTTCATCCGTAGTCTTGGCTCCCGCAAAGCAGACATATGGTGCTTTCTCAAGATTACTTAAGAATGTGCTTCCATTCGGCTCTTCCATGACATGCTCATCAACTTCTGATAATTCAGTGATTTTGCAACACCCATCTTGAATAGTGTTTGGTTTGTGGTTTTGCAAGCTTGGGACATCAATTTTGTTTTTAACCCTAGAATGCATGACCCAAAAAACCCTACAGGATTGCATTAAAGGTGTCAACATGACCCATATTGGATTCTGTGGGTTTTCATCAAAGCATCTGCATCCTGTTTTTAATCGTACTTTTCAGAGTAACACAATTATTTCAGAGGTTATCTCATGCTCACCAAGCTACATGCATTTGATTCTGCAAAACAATAATATTACTAATATTATTATTTAAAAATAACCATTTTATATTTTGAAACGTATTTTATTGCTGTTATGGCAAAGCATAATTTCCAGAAACCTTGAGTGTGAGACATGATACTTCAGAAAAATTGTCAAGTATTTTTACATATTATTAATTAAAATTGTTATTTTATTTTTACATTTACATTTAATAACATGAATTATTAATTATTATATTATTGGTAACACTTTACATGCCTTTACTGTCACTTTGGATCAATTGAATCCATCAATGGTAAATAAACGTGTCAATAAATCAGTCAATACATAAATACATATGTAAACAGTTGCATGAAAAGTCTTACTAACCCCAAACCTTTTAACTGTGTGTGCATTCATGAATTCTCTCACATAGGATAGCGTAGAGTCCATCGGATGCGCACTTCAGAATCTCACTAGCAGTAGTAGGTCATCCGGGTACTTCTTGCATACTGTTTTTCGGACATACTACATGGCTTGCATACTGTTTCTAGCGTATGCAAGCATTAGACTCCAGTCACCAGTGACATTTGTCATCAGAACATCCCAACACAATCATCTGCGTCACAAACTTTCATTATGTTGTCACATATGACTCTAATTTTACCAATGCCAACAGTCTAGATGAAACCAAACCAACAGAAGCAACAACAGAACCAAAAATGACGGTGCAGATGCTGGATTTAGACTCTCATTATATCACGACTCAACACAAACCTTGTCCGAAGACCAAGACTCTAGTCACCAGTGACATTTGTGTCAGAGCATCCCAACACAATCCTCTGCGTCACAAACTTTCATTATGTTATCGCATATGACTCTAATTTTACCAATGACAACAGTCCGAACAGAACAACAGAACCAATCCAACAGAACAACAAAACTGACAACAGAACCAAAAATTACGGTGCAGTTGCTGATTTCAGACTCTCATTGTATCACAACTTAACACAAACCTTGTCCAAAGACCAAGACTCCAGTCACCAGTGACATTTGTGTCAGAGCACACTTTCCCCTCTTCTCTGCGTCACAAACTTTCATTATGTTGTCGCATACGACTCTAATCTTACCAATGACAACAGTCCTGCCACTGCCGGGCTCAAGTGCAACTGTCAGGGTCACCCTGTAACAATACTCAAGCTGACCCCTAGCAATCCAATTAGACTTGTGCACTACAGCAGCGAGTAGGCAACCCACTCTAGGCGCTGAGATCATTAATCTGACTGGGGCCAGATGATTGCCCATGATGGCTGCCACATTGAAGGGTGATGAAAAGGTTAGCGTCTGATGAAAGAGGAGACGGGCGATGGTGCACTCATTTGTCGAAGGCCTCTGGAGTAAGTGTCAGCACCCAGAGCTGCGGAGCGGGGGGAAACGGAGTGAAGTGGAGCATCTTTATGTATGAGTCCCGAATCCAGTGCAGACGGGAGACACAGCGCTGGCACTCAAGGCTTTGATTAACAGGCCGAGTAGAACTGAGCGCTTTTTTCACTCTCGTGCACAGCTTGACAGCGATTTTCCCTTTATTTAAGATAGAATGAAAAAAAAAATTACAAGGCGGCGCAGAGGAGGGAGTGATTGGACTGGCAATAATGCGCACATAAGAAATGCAAATGGTCTCACCTTGATGTGGAAAGTTTCAGGAAGATTGGGCTTCGGGAAGTAATATGGATTTATAACTGACAGATGACAGATGTTGAAAAGTGTGCTGTCAGATTGATGAAATTGACACTTTTAAGGGTTGAAAGTGGCTGCAAAACTTTTACATTATTACAGATTTTCAGTTGTGTTTTGTTTTATTGATCAGAGATTTCAGAATCAATTATACAGTATTACAGATTTAATATTTGGTGCTAATAAAAATGTTTAATCATGTAAAAGACTCAAGTAATGATGATGAAAATTCAGGAGACTTTAACATAGTAGAACTGAACATTTTTTCACACTTGTGCACAGCTTGACAGCGACTTTTCCCTTCATTTAAGATAGAATGTAACATTTTTACTAGGAGGCGCAGAGGAGGGAGTGATTGGACTGGCAATAACACGCATAAGAAATGCAAATGGTCTCACCTTGATGTGGAAAGTTCCAGGAAGATTGGGCTTCGGGAAGTAATATGGACTTAAAACTGACAGATGACGGATGTTGAAAAGTGTGCTGTCAGATTGAAGAAATTGACACTTTGGGGTTGAAAGGGGCTGTAAAAACGTGGTTTTATGAAAGATTCCTGAAAGAAATGTGCTGTTTCACGTTGTAACATTTGTTTTTTGCATTTTTTGTAGTTTACATGTGCATGGTAACAGCATCTTTTTAAGGATGGCCACCAAAATTGGTGTTTAACTCAGTGAAAACACATTTTTCCGTTTTTATTAGAAAATATTGTTAGTTAAAAATGTCACTCTTAAATTTGAAAGCATTACAGCATTTAAATGGGTTCTGTACAGTTCTTGTTGGCTTTAAAGAAATGTGCAAATTCAAAATAAATAATGGATTTTGTAAGCTGTTTGGACAGAACTGTGTGCAGGTATAGCTTGTCCACATTCATATTGGAGTGATAGAAACACAATAAGTCTCTTTTTTTAAATTTCCTGACGTTAAAATAGGATCCAAATCCCCCCCTAACGTGACGTAGGAGTGCGGTTTCCCCGCCCACTGAATTGATTGACAGCCGCGTATTAGCATGTCTCCGTAGTAACGTGTATAATCATATCAACAAGAAAGGACGTGCGCAAAGCAACCGGGATTAAAAGATCTGTTTGGCTCATTGTGATCATCATCAAATGTGATCAAGAATAAGTTTTACAAGTTTAAAACGTGTTTAAAACAATGCATGTTTGTAACGAATTACAGCGATTTTACCGTCTTTACTTTATCACCACAGCCGCGTGTCAGTACAATTATAAAAGAAGACGCTTCAATCCCGGTTCATGGACGTTAAATCAGGTTTATTTTGTACATTAACATAACGGATATTCATACAGCAGTGGATATTAACGTGTATCCTGTCACATTTGCCATGCAAAAACAGTGCAAAGTTAAACGCGTACACTGTGTGTGTGTCTGTGTGTTTGTGCATGAACTTTGTAACGACGTTGTGTGTGACTCACCGTTCTCATCGACTCATTAACTCCACAACAAATACATCAAATAATAATTGGGAAAGTTCTTACTGTAGTATTTCTCACAAACATTACGTGAGATCTGCTTCCTTCATGTCTGTCACTGTGCTGTTTATCTGACGCAGCCGGAGATTGAGGCACACTCTGACAGGCACATGGGAACGGTGGGCGGGGAGAACTAGCCTTAAAGGCACAGGCAACAAAAACAGCTACATATTGTTCAGAGCAGGACATTCCAACATTCTAAAAGGTATAATAAATAATCTGATGGGTGTTTAGAGCTGAAACTTTACAGGCACATTCTGGAGACACAAAAGACTTATCTTAAATCTTGAAAAAGGGGTAAAATAGGTGCCCAAGTTTGCAATGAAGGGTGAGCAAATGACCAAAATTGACATTTTTAGGTGAACTGTCTCTTTAAATAACGTTCCGAATGCAAAAATAACAGTGTGATATTGTGACCTCTCCCGCACAGTCCCAGCTGAAACAGTTCCTCGTTTTTAATTATGCTGTTTGCCAGCAGGTTTATTAAAGGAACGTGTTGCTAAGAAACGGTGTTTTGTTACAGCTATCGCGCTTGTTTGTTTTGCCGTCATTCTCCTCATCGGTCATTGTATGCGTGGAATCTCACAGACAGCGTCTCCTGCCATCCCTCCAGAGAAAGTCTTCCAACAGACCTTGAGAGATACAATGAAGGACAATGTTCTCTGGGTAAACATCCCATCGCTTTTCTTCTCTTTTTTTTTTTCATCTGAAGCCATCAATCACCGCAGGCAAGGATTCAGCCTCAAAATGGGTCATGAAACTTAAAGCGACAAGAGGCGTTGTTTATCAAGGTTTATGCAAGCTTCAATCAATCACTCCGTCTATTGCTGCACAGAGAGACGAGAAGGACTATAGTCTGTAAGGAGAGAGATTTACTTTTTTTTTTGTATTACATGCGTGGACTGATACTGAATCAGTTATGCAAAAACGAAAAGAAACACGCGCTCTAGACATATGCCAATATTCAATATATTGTGATAATGAGCATACAACATTAATATCATGCAGAAACAAAGGTACAAAATCTGTCACTGGGGTGGGTACCCTTTCAAAAGGATCACGTTTGTATCATGCAGGTGGACTTTTGTTATTTTAAGGTTCAGTTTTGCCTTTTAAGATACTATGAGGTACACATTTGTACTTTTTAGGTATTAATATGTACCTTTAAGGACCTGTTAAGAACAAAAATGTGCCTTCTGAGATAGTACAGCAATGTGATCTTTATTTCTGAGTGTAGACGCTTCAAAATATAGTAGTTTTTTATCATTTTAACTTTTCATAAATGTTTCACAATTTATTTGCAGTGTGATCCGCATCAAGCGCTTGAAGACTTAATTGGTTAAATTAATAGATGAAACATGACTTTTTCACATCCTAATCTGGCATAATACATGCTGAAATATTGATTAAAAATTTGGTGACTATTTATAGGGCTATTGTACACTGACATTGTGCAACGAGGCTCCAATAGTTAACAATTAGTTAATTTAATAAAGTAAACTCATCATAAACTAGCTTTTATTAATCTTGGGAGATTTTCATTTCTTAGTTAATCCCTAATAACTCGTTAAAATTGTAGTCGTAATCTATTTACAAGTCGAAATTGTTTTATTATTTAATAACCAAAAATAAGTCAGTTGTATTTTTTAACTAACATTACCATAGTAGCTAATAAATCTGTTGGGTTTTTTTCTCTGTTGATTTTAACCCATTAACTAACATTTACTAATGAGAATTTATTTGTACTTTATAATTCTAATGCAGTTTATTCATTCATTCATTCATTTTTTTTTCGGCTTAGTCCCTTTATTAATCTAGGGTCGCCACAGCGGAATGAACCGCCAACTTATCCAGCATATGTTTTACGCAGCGGCTCGAACCAGCGTCCTTCTTGCTGTAAGGTGATTGTGCTACTCACTGTGCCACCGCGTCGCCACTAATGCAGTTTAATTTGGTTAAAACAATTGTTAAATCTGAACATGTATGTACAATAATGCATTACAGTAAGTATTTTTTGTTATTATTCCTACATTATGTCTACGTTATTATACCTATGTGTTATAACCTTTTTTGTCAATATCTTGATAACACCGTATACCATGATAACAGCTTCAACAATTAATTACAACAAGAAAATGAAAACTTGCACTCGTTACAATAATAAAACATTTGCGCATCTTTTTTTCCTGAAAAGCATGTTTAAAAAGCATCTCGCTGGATGCATACACCACGCGGGTGTAAATTTGTGCATGCATGTGAGTGTCAGATGAGGGATTTCTCCTCGAAACATCGCTGAGCTCAGCACTTCTACTGCCTCAGTGTCTGTGGCGCGCGTGTGTGCGCGGATGCGACTTACTCAGCCGTGGCATATATGCAAAGCCAGCTGTATTTCCATATGCTCCAAGTTACCGTTGTCTGAGTTCCACATGACCTGGCCTGGCTCCAACACTGGCCTGCGTTGTAACACCTGGATACAGCAATACCCAGTCTCACCAGCACCCCGTCCCTTATGCTGAAGCAGGCAAACACATTCTTTCTTTCTGACTGTTGTGCTGCTCACTAGAGGAAGTGAAAGGGGGGCTGGCAAAGCACTGTCCAAATGTGGATGTACATCAGTCAGGCTGAATTGGTTTGTATCAGGACTGCACAGTGCAGACACTGTTTTGTATCTTAATTACACACTCACCCACCAAAAGAAACTTAAAAGAGATTAAACGTGGCATTGGTTTTGAATTATTAAAACTGAAGCTTTTTTAGCCTTTTTGTTTTTAGCCTTTTGATTTATTTTTTTTGTTTTGTTGATGCAACTTATGGTTTAAGCCTAATGGGGTTTTTTACTCAGAAAATTGTTTACAAAATAAAAATATAATATAATATAATATTGGAATTTTTATTTTATATAATTTTATTTTATATAATACTTTTTGTTTGGCAAAAAAAAATAATAATAATAAATAATTATATAGGGCTGCACGGTGGCGCAGTGGGTAGCACGATCGCCTCACAGCAAGAAGGTCGCTGGTTCGAGCCTCGGCTGGGTCAGTTGGCATTTCTGTGTGGAGTTTGCATGTTCTCCCCGTGTTGGCGTGGGTTTTCTCCGGGTGCTCCGGTTTCCCCCACAAGTCCAAAGACATGCGCTATAGGTGAATTGGGTAAGCTAAATTGTCTGTAGTGTATGTGTGTGAATGAGTGTGTGTGGATGTTTCCCAGTGATGGGTTGCGGCTGGAAGGGCATCCGCTGCGTAAAACATATGCTGGATAAGTTGGCGGTTCATTCCGCCGTGGCGACCCCAGATTAATTAAGGGACTAAGCCGAAAAGAAAATGAATGAATGAATATATATATATATATATATATATATATATATTCTTTTACTTTAATGCTGTGATAAAATAATAGTATAATAATCTTAATATAATATTAATAATATTAATCTAGCTTAATTATCTCAAATAATTGCAATTAGATAAAAAAACACCATAACCAAGATCAGACAATCATCCAATAAAGGTTGATTTATACTTCTGCGTCAAGCGGACTCGTATGGTCCGGCGCAGCCTTCGCGCAGTTGCATAGCCCTCGCCGTGGCTGATGCCGACTCTGATGTGCACCTCTCAAAAAATTTAACTACACGTCGCAACGACACGTAGAGCAAGCTCTGTGATTGGTCGGCTTGGTAGTAGTGACAAGGGTGGGCGGTGCTGAGAGCCGCGATCCCGATGGAGTGAGTGTTTACAAGTATGAAGTCCTGTGAAGTAGCTCCAGATGGTAACTTTTGTTTTGTGTTTACCGTACGATTAAAGTTGTTGCACATATGCCGGTTCCCGCCTCTGAATGAGCGAGTTTTAGCTACTTGTACATTAATGTAGCATTCAGAAAAAACAAAACACCGGTGAGGTATTTGCAGAGCAACACAAACAGCGCATAGAAGATTTTAAACTACACGGCTACGTGCAAGGCAGGCGATCACTCGACGCAGAAGTATAAACCAGCCTTAACTGTGGCCTTATTTAGAAAAGGGATTTTCAAACTGTATGAAAGTATTAGTGTAGATTAAAAAACAAAACTGAATTGAGCCAAACATATTTGTACATACAAGACTTTTTCAATCAGTTACATACAATTAATCAATCCAAAAACTAATCTATATTAATATATATATTTAATATTTGCTTTCTTCATATTAAATTTTTGTAACAATAAATAGAAAGCATCAGTGTTCCTAATTCTTGAGCTGAGCTTATACACACTCTCTTCCCGTTCTTGTGGCACAAGGAGGTTTGTCTTTGTTTTAGCTTGGGAGAGCTATTTGGGTCGGAAGTTATTTTGGGATGCATTGCTAGAAATACCTGTGGGAGCGAAAATAGTTGAAATGAGACCATCTTTAAGTTACTTTGTGCGTACTCATTTACATATGTTTAGAGCCCGTGCCATCTTCACTGGAAATCAAAGAACACTGTTTTTTTTTCCAATGCATGAACATATCTTCAAAAGTAGTAAAGAGTCAAGTGTCTTTTTAATCGGCTTCACGTTTAAATGGCTTCATGCTCTGGGCTTTTGGTATTTAATCATCTACTTCTAATTAATCCAATTATGAGTCATTTGAATCACAGCAGATGTGAAGTCGCAAACTCGAGCAGGTGTGAAAAGATGGTCCTCCCCTTCTCAAATCCCAAGGTTTTCGCTTTCACTGTTGGCTCGGACTCTTGTATTCATTCCCTCTGAGGATGAAACATTACCCACGAGCATCGAGAACAATAGGCTAGCATTGCCATCCGAAAGCATGACTCACTGTCCTCCATTAGCTGGCATGTTAATCACATACAGGAACAGGGGAAGGGTCAGCATGAGTAAGTGGGAGTTTGGAGATGTCTGGACTCCATCTTGCATCCCCAGTCCACTCTAAAGACAATGCAAAACTTGGCTGTAAATTATTTGGGATAACTCAAAATGGCCACAGTAAGTAGGCTATAGCGGCTCTGCCTTAATGGACTGAACTCGATGAACTCGTCAGGGAAGGGAAGGTGGGGGCTGTCGCGCTTTCCTGAGATGGAGGGAATATGAAAACGGCAGCTCTGCGCTTCCTCGAGGTGCGTCCACTTGCAGATGGCTCAGCGGATTTGTTCGTTTTCGTGCATTTGCTTGTGTGTGTGTGTGTGTGTGTGTAGGTGTGTGTGTGTGTGTGTGTGTGTTGGTGGTTAGAAGAGATGAGTTTAACTACAGCAACACTTCCACCCTGTAGGCAGTATATGATAGATCAAAATAATGCTTTACTCCAGCGTGGAAAGGAATACAAGTATAAAGATGCTCTCACTGAAGGATGTCAAGGATGTCGGTACATGTTTGAAACTGATAAACAGACGATCATCTTTAATTACCCAAGTTTTAAAAGATGTCCACACTGCTGTCTGTAGTGCGATGGCATACTGGATTAGTTCCCATATGTGGACACAGCACTGTGTACTGTCAAGGACAACACATACACTTAATAAACAAATACATTTCATTGAACATCTACACATTGACATCACCTATATTACTATATAACTGCAGGTTAACTATGTTTATATATAATATCTTTAACTGTTAAAAGCTATTAGTTACTAGTTATTAGTAACAAAGTTATGGTAACTAATAATCTTAACTTTTCAGAATTTGAATGTAATACAATTCTGTGCACCTTTTGTGAAGCTGTACAAAGTATTCACAAATAATAATTGTTTCAAAGCGCTATACAAATAAACTTGAATTGAATTGAATACTGTGAGGGTTGGGTTTAGGGTTGGGTAGGTGTAGACCAGGGGTGCCCAAACTTGGTCCTGGAGGGCCAGTGTCCTGCAAAGTTTAATTCCAACCCAATCAAACACAGCTGGGCTAGCTAATCAATCACTTACTAGGCTTTCTAGAAACATCTGTAGAGGTGTGTTGAGGCAAGTAGGAGCTAAAATCTGCAGGATAACAGCCCTCCAGCACTGAATTTGGGCACCTTTGGTGTAGATGTTAATAACTGTGAGGGTTGGGTTTAGGGTTGGGGTAGGTGTAGATGTTAATAACCGTGAGGGATGGGTTTAGGGTTGGGGTAGGTGTAGATGTTAATAACTGTGAGGGATGGGTTTAGGGTTGGAGTAGGTGTAGATGTTAATAACCGCGAGGGATGGGTTTAGGGTTGGGGTAGGTGTAGATGTTAATAACTGTGAGGGTTGGGTTAAGAATTGGGGTAGGGGTAGG
>CAIGQW010005009.1:896615-915588 GCA_903798125.1 Danio choprae | reverse complement strand
ATGGATGGATGGATCAAAACAAAAAGAAATAAAAAAGGGACGGATGGATGGATGGATGGATCAAAACAAAAAAGAAAGGGATGGATGGATCAATGGATGGATGGATCAAAACAAAAAGAAATAGATAAAGGGACGGATGGATCAATGGATGGATTCAAACAAAAAGAAATAGATAAAAAAGGGACAGATGGATGGATGGATGGATGAATGGATGGATGGATGGATGGATGGATCAAAACAAAAAAAGAAATAGATCAAAAATAGTAAATAAATATGATAATAATAATAAAAATAATAGGATTTCAAAAGGAATAAATAGGCTTTTGAACAAAAAGCATTACTATTAATATAAATATGTTAATAACTAATTAAACTTGATAAATTAATCAATAAATGAGCTTTTAAAAAAATCAGGAAGATTCTGTGAATAAATAAATACAGAATTACTTTAATTTATTTTTAAAAATCTATATAATGTATGAGCATTAAGACAGTAAGTAGGATGGATTTTGATTCGACTTTCGAGTGCTTGTTCAATTCTGAAGCCATCATTGCAATAAAATCGCTCTTAATCTGTTTTTTTCCCATCAAGCTATTTATATGAAGCCACAGTCTTGTTCCCGAAGATTTGTGAATATGGCAAACAGTGGAGACAGGGCCAGCTGGTTGACAGTAAATATGAGGTTCCTCCCCATTACCCATCATTACTACTCCAATTATCACCTCTCCCAGAGATCCAAATAAACTCTGCCTGCCCCCCATTTCATACGTTACGATCAGCAGTGCTAATGAACAAGCTCCGAGACCCCATACGAGCCACGTATGCGGCGCTCCTGCAAAGCATCTTCCATCCGCAACGAAAAACACACACACACACACACACAACATCAGAAACGGCTCACATCTGTTAAACGCGTGAAGATCTCGCTGGAAGCTCATCAAGTGCGGGTTCATTTGGTCCGACAGCTGTGCACTCTAATGACGATCATGTATTTCATAAACTCCAATTGTGTCAACACTCTTCCGATAGGCTAATCAACTTAAAACAAATGAATTAGATGGCTGGCTGGACAGAGGCGTGGATTTCCCAGGCCCCTTGAGAAAGAAAGCAAGTTTTTAATCAGGTGTGTGTTTGTGTCTGTACCAGGGGAGAAGCCGTACAAGTGCTCATGGGAAGGCTGTGAATGGCGGTTCGCAAGAAGTGACGAGTTGACGAGGCACTACCGCAAACACACCGGCGCCAAGCCTTTTAAGTGCAATCACTGCGACAGGTGAGACTTAAAACAGCAGATAATAGTCTTGTGGCTCCTAGTAGTGGTGCATTATTAAGCATTGCTACAATTCATATAATGTGTAAACAAATCATGTGTTTATTGTTTTCTTTCATTCTTATTATATACATGCAATACAGAGTTGAAGACAAAATTATTTGCCCTCCAGTAAAATTGCTATTTTTTTATTATTATTATTATTATTATTATTATTATTATTATTATAATAATAATAATAATAATAATCATAAGTAATTTATTAAATGTATATATCCCAAGTGCTGTTTAACAGAGTAAATTTTTTTTCAACACATGTTTTACATAATATTTTTAATAACTCATTCATTCATTCATTTTCATTTTGGCTTAGTCCCTTTATTAATCTGGGGTCGCCACAGCGGAATGAACCGCCAACTTATCCAGCATATGTTTTACGCAGCGGATGCCCTTCCAGCTGCAACCCATCTCTGGGAAACATCCATACACACCCATTCACACTCATGCACTACGGACAATTTAGCTTACCCAATTCACCTATACTGCATGTCTTTGGACTTGTGGGGGAAACCGGAGCACCCGGAGGAAACCCACGCCAACACAGGGAGAACATGCAAACTCCACACAGAAACGCCAACTGACCCACCCGAGGCTCGAACCAGCGATCAGCGACCTTCTTGCTGTGAGGCGAACGTGCTACCCACTGCGCCACTGTGAGGCCTTTTTAATAACTCATTACTAATAACTCATACTAATATTACTAATTTACTTGTATTTTTTATTGTCATCATGGCAAATGATGAAAAAATAATTTGACATTATTATGAATTTTGGCAACCCTTTATTTTGATGTTCCAGTATTAGTAGACTGTCTGCTTAATATATGTTGATGCTGCTCCTACGACAGACATTTAACTGACTATAAGAAACTTTGCAAGTACATGTCAATTTACACTAACCCTAACCCCCTAACCGTCTACTTATAACCTAATGAAAATTAGTTGGCATGTAGATGCAATGTAACTTAAATTCAACAAACGGACCAGCAAAACAAAAAGTGTGACCGAAATTTCTGTATTTGCCATGATGACATAATATTTTTAGCAAGATACTAGTATTCAGCCTAAAGTGCAATTTATAGGCTTAACTAGGTTAATTAGGCTAGTCATTAGACAACAGTAGTTCGTTCTGTAGCCAATTGGAAGAAAAGAAAATCTTAAGGGGGCTAATAATATTAAAAATTTAAAACTGCTTTTATTCCAGCCAAGCTAAAAGAAATAAGACTTTCTCCAGAAGAAGAAAAACATGTCATAGGAAATACTGTGAAAATTTCCTCGCTATATAATATCACTATATACAAATATGTGAAAAAGAATTAAAACTTCACTTATATATATATACACACAATAATTTTGCCTTCAACTGTGTGTATTTCTAATATTAAGCCCTCTTGTCTATTGTTTATTCTATTTATTTATGTAATTTTTATGTTCTAACAATAACATTCCCTTTTCTATTCTCTTTTTTTTTTCCTTTAAAAAATTATAATCTGGTCTGATCTGACAATAACACTCCCTAATCTGTTTGTTTAAAAAGAAACTGTAAAGTGCATTAGACTAAGTGTAAAATCTCATATTATTTCTATGCCTTTTATTACTTGTATTGACCCCATTTGTAAATTGCTTTGGATAAAAGCGTCTGCCAGCTCTTGAGGTGGGGGGGGGGGGGGTTGGGGGGGCCGGGTGGAAGGCCACTTGAAAATGTTCAATCTCTGATTAATTTCTCTGGTTAATATTTGCTCTTTTATAAAGGTCTGATGACATTTCTTCTAAATTTAAAATAAAAACTGTGTCATTTAAAGCTTTTGTGTTTCAGAAACTGACAACTGACAATTGCTGTGATGGAAGATCTGAATTATTTGACCGAATATTGATTTCTTAACTCTTTAGAAGTTGAAACATTTGTACTGTGCAGTCTTAAAATCTATTTGGCGGCTTGAAAATATGGCGCCTTTTTATTTTATGCAATTCAAGAGTTCACACTTAGCTGATGATTGAATATATAAAGCGAGTTTGGCATGCTGTCCCGGGAGAGAGCCCTGAGCTCATGAGATCCTCGAGTCCGGGGCTCCCTCCCGTTTGCGGGGCAAGAGGAGAGTTTGAGCTCAGGTAGGTTTCGAGAACTCCCCTGCTTGTTAATGGTGAATGCAAATTATAAATACCTATGGAGAGAAATGTTGCTGATTGATGTTGTCTATGATGTTGATTTGGTTTGGTCAATTTACTTATGTCACATGTTTTTGGCTTGTGGGAGGAAACCGGAGAACCCGGGGAAAACCCACGCGAAGAGAACATGTAAACTCCATACAGGTATGTCACTTGGCCAGGTAAGATTTGAACCAGTGACAACCTTGCTGTGAGGCAACGGTGCTAACCACTGGGCCTCCGTGCCGCCCTGTCAGGGAAAGGGGAGAAGTAGGGGTGGAAGGGGGGATTCTTCGGAACGAAGATGGCTAAGGTGTGATACTCTGGTTATTTATAGTGATTTAGGAATCATCTTATTAAGTGTTAAGTAAATATTAAATGTTCTCTTTTTTCCTCCATATATAACATTTTTATTATGTTTTTTTTCTTGTCATGTTTAAATAAGTGTTGTCTGGGTTATACGGGGTCTTTGCCCCTTTATTTTTAATTGTATTAAATACATCTATAAAAATGTCTATTAATATTACTAATAAATCAGGCTCGTTTAATTCTCACTAAGCCTTATTTAGTTCTAGCACCTTGTAAAGATTATGGGAATTCTTGGTCAGCATTTTCTGTAACCTGATTTATATCTTAAACATTAGTTTTAATGGCAAAATCTAACACAGGTGCCCTGGGTGTAAAAATGTGATGAGTAGTCTGAAATATTTTCATTTTCAAATCTGTATCTAAGATGGTCCACCTGTCACCTGTGCCAGTAGATGTGGCTTTGTGATAAGAAACATCTGCTATTTCAGACAATGGTTTCTCTGTATTCGCCAGATCTTGTAAATAAGCTTTAGAATTGAACATGGTGAGTGACGTGTAGAGTCCCTGGCCTCATTTTTTCACATTACTTTGAAACACTGTAAAAATATCCATAAATAAACAGTTTTACATATTTGATTCATTCATTTTATTTTATTTATTTATGCTTTGAGGGCAACACGGTGGCTCAGTGGTTAGCACTGTCGCCTCACAGCAAGAAGGTTGCTGGTTTGAGTCCTGGCTGGGCCAGTTGGCATTTCTGTGTTGAGTTTGCATGTTCTCCCCATGTTGGCGTGGGTTTTCTCCGGGTGCTTCGGTTTCCCTCACAGTCCAAAGACATGCGCTATAGGTGAATTGAATGAACTAAACAGGCTGTAGTGTATGAGTGTGAATGTGAATGTGTATGGGTGTTTCTCAGTACTGGGTTGCAGCTGGAAGGGCATCGCTGTGTAAAACATATGCTGGATAAGTTGGCGGTTCACTCCGCTGTGGCGACCCCTGATGAATAAAGCCGAAGGAAAATGAATGAATGAATGATGCTTTTGAATAGCATAATGGGACTTTTTTGATGTTGAAACATTTGAAAAAGTGACTTATTGACTTTTTATATAGTTTGAAGTGATATATTGCCTGGGTTGGTGTTGTAAATTACAGTACTACAGTACAGTACTTATTCTGTTATTTTACTGACTTAATTCTCTCTATATTACTTCTTATACAACATTTTGTTTCAAACTACTAACTACACTGTAAAAAATGCTGGGTTCCTCACAATCGGTTTGTGTTGGGACAACATGAAGGAATTAAGTAAATTTATTAGCTTTTTCAAATTTGGTGGATTGAACATAAAACAATTAAGCTGTTCCAAAAAAACTAATGTGTGTTGCTTCAGCTCAATTTAAATAAGTAGTTTGAACAAACAGCAAACGTAACTTTTTGAGTGTCCTAAAATGTCAATAAAAGTCACTTTGTCAAACAGCAAAGTAGAATTTTTAACATCAAAGGTCGACAGAGCAGAGATCCAGGTCCCATAATGCTATTCATAATCATAAAATAACAGAAAAAAAAAGTTAATTATGAAATTCAGAACCTGTTAATGAACAAATATTTTTTACAGTGTACCAAGATGCACGTCATGATTTTGCCAAGTATGATGCGATCCTGGATTAACATCTATGTTGATCCTGGAACATCATTTTTGTTTGAAATTGTAATCCATCCCTATTCCCTACCCCTAAACCCAACCATAACTGTAAATTATTCCCAAAATCAGAGGGGAATAATAGTTGGATAACAATCATGTAGAAGTACATAAACCTAACCGTAAGCCTAAACTTAACATAAACTGTAATTGGCTGATTGGAATGTTGTTCCAGGATCAACATAGATGTTAATCCAGGAACATGTCCTACTTAGTGAAATCAGGTTAGGGGTACCATGATACAAGCTTGCTTTCTTTGCATTGAAAAGTTCATTTCCTTCCAAACAAATTAGCTTATTTTGACGGTTAAGTAAATGAAAATATAAGCCAGTCTGGTCTTCACTTCAATTTTATCCTTGAAATGTAACTTTATTAAAATTACTACATTTTTACATACGTTTTTATCTTCCACTAAATACACCTTGCTAGTACCGAAATGGACCATGTTAGTACTGCTTTTTCCTTCGGGACTGCCTTCTGGAAGCATTTCCCAATATTTTGCTCCATATAGACTTGACATCATAATGTAGTTTATGCAGATTTGTCAGCTGCACATTCATAGTGTGAATCTCCTGTTCCAGCACATCCCAAATGTGCTTTATTGGATAGAGATCCGATGACTGTGGAGCCATTGAAGTATCATGAACTCGCTGTCATGTTCAAGACACCAGTTATATAGATAATTTGGGCTTTGTAGAATGGCACATTATCCTGCTGGAAGTGGCCGTCATGAGATGGACACGCTGTGGTCATAAAGGGATGGTCAGCGGCAATGTTCAGGTAGACTGTGGTGTTTAAAAGGTTGCTCAGTACTAAGAAGCTCAGAGTGTGCCAAGAAAACCTCCTCCACACCATTACAGCACCAACAGCAGCCAGAACCACTGAGACAACACAGGATGGGTCCAGGCTTTTATGTTATTTACACCAATTCTGACCCCACCATCCAAATATGGACAAACCCAACATTGGGTTAAAAGTGTAATATAAGTTGATCTATCCTGGAGGCTCTATCTACTGGCCAAAATAAATGGTGCCAGTAAGAAAACAGTACAATTTTGGTTAAATATGAGAGAGACTGTATCAGATATGTTTCAATCCTGATTTTTTACCTATTGCAGTGTTACTGTTTTTACTTTATTTTACTTTTTTGTTGGGTGGATCTCGGGCTTTGTTCAAATATCAAAAATGTTCAATAAAAAAAAAAGAATTTAAAAAAAGTAATATAACACAGGGGTGGCGTGGTGGCACAGTGGGTAGCGCTGTCGCCTCACAGCAAGAAGGCCACTGGTTCTAGCCTCAGCTGAGTCAGTGGGCATTCCTGAATGGAGTTTGCATGTTCTCCCCGTGTTTGCGTGGGTTTCCTCCGGGTGCTCCGGTTTCCCCCACAGTCCAAAGACATGCCCTATAGGTGAATTGGGTAAGCTAAATTGTCCATAGTGTATGTGTGTGTGAATGGGAGTGTATGGGTGTTTCCCAGTGATGAGTTGCAGCTGGAAGGGCATTCGTTGCGTAAAACATATGCTGGATAAGTTGGCGGTTCATTCCGCTGAGGCGACCTCAGATTAATAATGGGAAAAGAAAATGAAAAGAAAATGAATGAATGAAAATAAAACCCATACAGCTATAGTATAGCCTGACTTTTCCTAAATGTGTATCCATTTCTAGAAATTGTTATATTATCAAAATTACACGGTGGCTCAATTGTTAGCACTGTTGCCTTGCAACATAAGAGTCACTGCTTCGAGTCCAGTTTGCATGTTCTCCTCGTGTTCACTGGGTGCTCTGGTTTCCCCCACAGTCCAAAGACATGCGCTACAGGTGAATTGGTAAACAAAATTAGCCTTATGTATGAGTGCCTGTGTGAATGTGAGAGTGTATGAGTGTTTCCCAGTACTGGGTTCCGGCTGGAAGGGCATCTGCTGTGTGAAACATATGTCAGGGCTGTGGCGACCCCTGATAAATGCATAAAGATGCCAGCAGATCAACAGTTATTGAAATACTCAGACCAGCTCATCTGGCATCATCAATCACACCACACTCAAAGTCACTTAACTATCTTCAATCATCAATCATCTTTCTTCCCCATTCTGAGGTTTGGTTTGAACTTCAGCAGATCGTCTTGATCACGTCATGCACAAATGTAGTACTTTTCCATTATATTGGCCAATATGATATTTGCTTCAACAAACAGTTGAATAAGTGTATAATAAGTTCTAAGTCATAAATATTTTACTAAATATATTTTTCAAAATCCATACTGGGAATTAAATGAATCAGTGGCTCTTTGTTCTAAAATGTTTTGGTAATGTAAGACATCTAAACCGACTGAATCATTTGGATGAACATGACTTTCGCAATGGCAATTGAGATGGCTAAAAACATTTAAAGATTGTTGTTTTAAGATGAGAGTATTTAGGTGGCTTTTTTGGTGTTACCTTAATTCTAACAATATCAGCACAGGCTTAGACATTACAAAACTGCAAGACTATACTTCATGCTGAAGCTCTAATCTATGCAAATGCATGCTGCAGCTCTCTAAATGTTCCAACATACATTACACAGAAGGACTTTTATTACATAAAACATCAAGTATGCATTTCAATTGGCATACAAAGCCAAGCAAGTAGATCTGTACTTTCTCTCAGAACATTTTCAATTTGGGTGCAGTGCCTTGGAGACAATTGCCTCCTGGTATTGACCAAGAGCTTCCACCTCTGAAGTGAATCTTAACTCGTCTTCGCTTTGATGTATAAATAGGTCCTTCATGCTTGTTAGGCTTGCGCATCTCACTTTGAGCTCAGCTCCTCCCTCTCTTGTCATCCTGGCTGCTTGTACACCTTGGGGAATCCATTCTGCCGATGTCAAGGGAGCCCCGGATTACCATTACAATGGTAGAGTTGACTGGAACAGCGGTGAGCAGCATGCAGAGGGGCTCCCAGTCTCGACTGAACAGTAAATACAGTACAGCGAGACACTAGACCTGTAGCCACGGCCCTCAGGCCTCTTCTTAATCCGTCCCGACCGTGTCCGGACCCCCCGTCAGGACAGCGGGGTGGGGGTGTGGAAGAGGGTGGAGTCACACCAGCTGGTTTGGTGCCTCCTGGCAGTGGCTTGATCTGCCATCTGTCCGACCCAGCCAAAAAACACACCCCTTGATTTCCCAATTCATGTTTCTCCCCTTGCTGTTCCAGGACAGGTGAGACCTAGCATGAAAGCATATGTCTGAGGGACCGATCAAGATGCTCCAATAAACTAGTCCAGTTTATACAGGTTTTAGCTTACTGTTTTTAGCTTTTGTGTACATTTACAACAGTAATGTTATAACTGAACATTTTTTGCTTTGTGTTTTTGAAAAGTTTGGCCTATAGGGGGGCAATGATGTCAAAATGATCCCTATTTACATGGATCTGCAAAAAACAAAAGTCCACAGTTGTTGTTGTTGTTGTTGTTAGTTGTCAAGTACTTGCAAGGGTCTATAAAATGAATACATAGCACTCGACATCTAGAGCTGTGGTTTAAAATCGATTCTGCGATTCTTCAAAACACATTGCTCTTCTGTCTTGAATTGATTCTGGGCATCGTTTTTAACAACAGACAGTGCTCTAGGCAAGTTTTGAACAGTAGGTTGTGCTCTAGGCTAGTTTTTAACAGGAGACGGCACTCTAGGCTAATTTTGAACAGTAGGTGGCGCTCCAGGCTAGTTTTTAATAGCAGGCGGTGATCTAGGCTAGTTTTGAACAGTAGATGGTGCTCTAGGCTAGTTTTTTTTATAGCAGGCGGTGATCTAGGCTAGTTTTGAACAGTAGATGGCGCTCTAAGCTAGTTTCTAACAGCAGATCAAGCTCAAAACACATTGCTATTCTGTCTTGAATTGATTCTGAGCATAGTTTTGAACAGTAGATGGCGTTCTAGGCATTTTTAACAGCAGATCGTGCTCTAGGTTAGTTTTGAACCGTACACTCAAATGCTCATGAGTAATTTTTTGTCACAGCTCTAAATCAAGTTTTGTAAGTTATGCAGAGATAATATTATTATATTATCAATATTATTTTAAAAAATGTCCCTTACAGAAAAAAAACACATGAGTGTCACATGCATCACGTTAAAAACATATGAAACACTTGTTGGACACCCACTTTACTGTATGTGTACTGTACACTGTAAGTACACCCTAAGAAAGCACTCAATTACATAAGGTTATATATAACGGTATGGGTTAAGGATAGGTTCAGGGGTCAATTAAGACATAGTGCCTAGTTATTTCCCAGTTTACATAATGACTATGCAAAACATACATAGTATGTACATGCGAATCAGATCAGTAAAATAAAATGCTTCCATAATTTCTTTTGAGACCATACTGAGGGACAGAATATTCTCCCTTTGTCTTCCAACCCATCTGTTTTATGTGCGTCATCAGATAATATCAGGATGATGCTCACAGAATCAAACCCACGTGATCTTTCAAACCCTAATGAAATATTGATGGCCGATCCATAAAGATCAAATTTCAGTCAGGTTCTCTAATCAGTTCTTTTTCTCTCTCCCTTCAGGTGTTTCTCTCGATCCGATCACTTGGCACTGCACATGAAGAGGCACGTCTGAGGAGGAAGAGGAGGAGGTGGGAGGAAGAGACAGAAAGAAGGCCGAGGGAGAGAAAGAGAGGGATTATGGGAAAGAGCCGGATACCACTCAGGCCGTTCACTCGTCCCATCGGAGAGAGACCCCAGTGTGGGAACGACCAACAAGAGCTGAACTTACACCAGGTCTTAAGGTTTGGTCGGCAAGTCACATCTGACAATGAGGATGTACATTCTGCGGTCAACAGATCTCAGAAGGTGTTATGACAGCTCATGTCAATGTGCTTCAGTTGGTCCTCAAAACATCAATGACTTGATTTAGTTACGACTAATGTGCTCTCCACGATCCATTAAAGATTTCGCCAATGTTACTTAGACATATTGCGCGTATTGTCACAGACAAAAGCTATTGTTGCACCAGATTTAATTTGCTGCACCGTGCAGGACGTGTCCTAAATGCATCTCCTTTGGAGAATATCGTAGCGATAGGACGTCAATCCAAAGAGATGGATTTATGTTTGTTTTATTTTGAGCAAGGATTATCCTTCTGCTTTGATCCCGCCAAGATCCAAAGTGGAATGTCCATCTGGAGAAATCTGGATTTCAAAGGTGAGAGGCGACCAAGATCAATTGCTCTTATATGTGAATCTGACCGGGGGAGTGAAGGAAACGCTCTTACATTCTTTATAGATGGACAAATCTTTCTCTTTCACATCCCTCCTTGCCAACCAACCGCTGCGCAGCGACACTTTGAGACTTTTTATAAAGAAAAAAAAAAATTAAGCAAGAGATCTTTTTGAATGATGACTATGTTATATAATTCAGAAGACTTCTTTTTTGCTTTTCTCCTGTGGATATGTACAAAATAGAAAAAGAAACAAATGGACCAAAAAAAAAAGAAAAACTGCCATATGCACAAGCGAAAAGTAGTGGATTCTACACTGGCACAGACCGCATCTGAGGTGGATTTCATTTCTTTAGAAACGCAAACTTTTAGTGGCAAAAAAAAATGAAAAGAAGAAAAGCAATGTTGTTGTTGCACACGTTTTGAGCATTCCTCAACATTATTTATGACCCATGAAATGTTCTCCCATAAACTTGGGTTTCTTCGGGATTTCTAGGACTAGCATGAAATGAGAAAAGCACCGTGGTTTATCTGCGGACTTCACAACAAAATAATGACTTCCACCATTCAAGGAAAGATTTGCGATCAGAAAAGTTTAGGTTTTGTAGTACGTCCCGAAAAACTGTCCGGACAGACACTTCCCATCTGTTATTTTAGTTTGGATGGTAGAAAGCATCATAAAAGAAAAAAAAAATAGTGTGCGTTTTGTGTTTCGCTGGTCCTAAAGGTGGCATCTACATGTTTAGGCTTTGTAATGGGCTTTTTCTTACACATTACATATCTGTCTGCGTAGTGTTCCCGGTAAAAACAACTGTACAGTGTGAAAAAAAAAAATGTATAGTAAAAGTGAGGTTTAAATTACAGCGTACAATCAAGTGTGGGATGTGAATGTAAGGTTGGGTGATTGTGGATGGCCCTGCACTTATGCAATCATTGCTCACGATAGATCCTACTGTGGCTCATGCATAAAGATCTACACAAAGGCTTGTTGATGAAGGAATAACGCACATAAAATGAACAATCTGCCATTGTTTACTCACCCTCGTGTCGCTCCAAACCTTCTTTCTTCAGTGCAAAACAAAAGACGTTTTGAAGAATGTAGTCTCTTTTTTTCCTACAATCAAAAACAATGGGGGATTTCAAAGTCTGAACATTGGCATAAAAGCACTAAGAAAAAGTAAATGTGAATATATTCCAAATTTAACTCCATTTTAAGATCAACTTCCACATATTCAAACTTGTCACAATTCCATCTTCAAAGCTATATCAGTCTTTTTAAAAATAATTCTGCTTAAGTGACAGCCCAGCAGGCACAGAACGTGCCAACATGACGTCAGATTGACGTTGTACAACGTTACAACGTTGTGGGGACGTTACATTTTGTTTGGAAATGAAAATTATACATTGATTTTAGGTTGGACGTTGGGCATTGACGTTGGGTTCTGACGTCAACCCGACGTCAATGTCCAACCTAAAATCAAATATCAACATCTAATGATGTAATTGTGTTGACGTTACCAATATGACATCTATCAGATGTTGGATTTTGGTTGCCATACCAGATAAATAAATGTCAGTATTTGACATCAATACGAAGTTGGTTTAAGATGTTGGCTCCATGTTGGATTTTGGTCACTTTCTAACACAACCTAAAATCAACCAAATATCAACGTCATTTGACTTCATTATTGGATGTCAAAATAATGTTCTCCTTAGACGCTGGCTAGACATTGAATTTTGGTCCCCTGACGTCACGACCTAAATCTAACTTAATATTAACGTCTTATGACATTGTGTAGGAGGTTTGGACATGACATGAAGATGAATAACTGTTCATATGATCCTGTTATAGCAGTCTTGTGTGTTATGGTGTAAACCACATTTGTACTGTATGTCTGAACTCAGAACCCCAGCTCTGAACATGTATAAAATGAGCACAACACACCTAGATTTGATTTATTTATCAATAACCATTGCAAACTATCCATAGTGTATAAATAAGCACTAATCATCTAAACCCCTAAAATAGATGCTTAAAATGAAAAGTGTATGTAATTTAAACAACATACACATTGTTTATCTTTTCACAAACTCCAAAATCAAGTTCATATCTCATAACTCCAAAAATGTTTGGCTTACATCTCATAATTCTGACTTTGTCAAGATTTCCAGTTCATATCTGACAATTCCGACTATTGTCGAGTTTATATCTAATACATTTAAGTCAACACAAATCTTTTCTTTCAAGTATGGCATTTTATAACCACATCTCCAGATTTTAAACAGCACCATCTGACTCCCTTCATCCAGAAATGAGTGTTAGACAAGGATTTTCATGACTTGTTCACACTGTCAGTCAGTTCCTTGTCCTTTTCACTCACTTGTCTAACATGAACCAACGGGAGGCCTGTCTGTCAGAATGGCAGTATGGTTAATGAGAATGGAATTGGGCTCTCCAGGCCCTGGTCACCCCCTCAATGGGGCGTAACGGAGTAGGACCACACTGGGGGTCATACTCCACACTTATGCTGACCGGGAGATCTTATCGCAACTGCCCGACACAGTCAATTTGACCGTGTAGCCGGGTGTCGGCTTACTTCCCTCCCTGGCCACATTAGCTCCATGAAAAATAACAAAGACACAAGGTCACAGGAATCCAGAACAGAGCCGCGTGCATCCCATGTCCTCAAGAGACCGTCGCACAGACCATTTCAAGCCAAAATCTAGTGCACGAAGCTTGCTTTTCTTAGAGATTTAAAGGGATGGATCACCAAAAAAACTACATTTTACGCATTGTTTACTCACCCTCAAGTGGTTTCAAACCTTTGTGTTTTTTGTCTGTCGATCACAAATGAAGATATTTTGAAGAATGTTAGCAATTACCCTGGTTTCCATCCACCTAATTTTGGAATGTTGCATAAAAATGCTTAATGTAAATACCAAGATATGCATACATTTTTAAAAATGTGCATAAAACAACTGAGTAGGATAAGCTTTATATTCGATAAGAAAAAATGTGCATAGACTACAATGGAAACACATTTACCGAATAAATTCCAGCATGCGCATCAAAAAAGTCATGTGATTTTGTTTTAACAGATCATGTGATAACAAAAATAGTCATTAAATTTACAAACTAGTTGACCGAGCACATTGTAAAGTATCTGAAATGTTGTTTTGGTCATTCTAAAATCCCTCAGCTAAAGTCCATCATCAAAGTGGTTCGCTATTATTACCTCCCAGAACTTCCCAAAGAGCTTCTCACGACTCCAATAATCACCGCATGTTAATTGCATTTTGTCTTCTGAGGCACATACACCCCCAATTTCACAGACAAGGCTGTTTTAACAGAAAGCAAATTATCTTAAAATATGTCAGTGCTATTGTTTTGTCTCAAGATACAAAACAGTACTGTTTTTTGTAGTGTACATTTATTAAAAGTTACTTAAATATCCTAACTGAACTAAAACCTAATCCTGGTTTAGGCTAAGCCCTGTCTGTGAAACTGGCCTTTGGTGTGTTAAAAGACAAAAGGCCACATTGGCTTCTCCTAACGCAGCAAATTCCCTTTTTCTCTTTGCGATTTGCCATCAGTTTATCAGGAAGTTACTATTTTGGATGGAAACGGTGCTTCATTCGCAAATGTTTTATGCGATATTGCAGTTCTGCACATAAATTAAATTCACATCATTGGATGGAAACATATCTATCGACACTCATAGCAGGGAAAATAACCTACTATAAAAATCAATGGCTACATCATTTTTTGAAATATCTTCTTTTGTGGTCAACAGAAGGAGAAAACTCAAATAGGCTGGGGGGCAAACAAGTTGGGGGTGAATAAATGATGGCAGAATTTCCTGTTTTGTGGTGAACTGGCCCTTTAAGTCTGCAACCTGGAGGGTTACACTTCGTAGAAATTTGTAGTTCAGAATTTGTATCAGAACATGATCGTGGGATATGCAGACAATAATACGCATCATGCTGTTCCACATTTTTGGGAAAAACAATCCAATATTTCCATAAACAACCTACACCAGGTAACACAGGTGATCAAGCCTGGTGATGGTCATTGCAAGTGTTTATTTTAGGGGCTCCTGTGGCGAGATGGATAAAACGCATATGAGAAACAGCTTATGAGTGAATATCACAGAACATGGCAAGAATATGCTTGGATCACGTTTCATCTTAATAACTAGAAGTGTTTCATATCATTTCATTTCTGTTCAAGATACTGATACTTTACATCATGTAAACAATTTGTATCACACAAGTTCTGAAAGTATATATCTGAGATTATATCTTTTTGAATGAGACTTTTCCTCAGAATCCCATGTTTATATATATTCTAACTATTTCTCTAAATTCAGAGTTCATCTCAGAAATTCACATTTATTTTATCTCGCAATTCTGATTTTATTTCTCACAGTTCCAAGTTTACTTATTGCAGTTCAGACTTTTCCTCCTAATTTCTATCATACGTTTATATCATACCATTCCAAATCTTGCAATTCTGACTTTTATTTTTACAATACAATCTTTATAGCATGCATCACAATTTTATACATCACAATTCTGACTTTTTCCTCAGAATGTACAGTTTACATCTTGCATTTCTGACCTTCTCTTACAATTCCAAGTTCATATCTCACAATTCCTACTTAATTTCTCAGCAAAACATGTTTATTCATCTTCAAAATCAAGTTCATATCTAGCAAATCTGCCTTTTATTCTCAGAAAAATTGAGTTTGCATCTTATAATTCTGACTTTGTTTCTTACAATTTGGAATAAAATCTCATATATTATAGCTATAGATATATATAGTATCTCATAAAATTCTAGTTTACATACAATCCATTTGTAATCATTGTACACTGAAAAAAATTATTCATTGGATCTTTTTAGGGTAAGACGTTGTAAACAATTCATATGGGCTCATAGTAATGCTCAACTTAATTTGTTTGTTTAAATTCAGTCTTTCTAAATTGTTTGCAACCACTTACCTTAAAAAAAAATTGTAAATCCAATGAATCTTTTTTTCAGTTGTACATAAACGATGTCTATTATTATTATTATTATTATTATTATTATTATTATTATTATTATTAACAACATGTAGCAGGAACAAGCTACCATATCAAACTAAAACCTGTTTAACTGGTACTAATAGTAAAATAAGTCACAATTGTAGTCTTAATTAACTAAATATATCCAATTTTTATGGTGAAATATGTCCTGGCCATTTCTTTTCATGTTTTGTGAGGATCTGCAGTGCGCCTGAATATGAAACTTTTGTGCTTGTGCTCAAACTCTCTTAGAGCTCGTCAAGTTATTGCAATCCACCAATCATGACATATGACGCTCTCTAACAGTTTTCCTCATGGACTTGACCATTTGTTCAATTTAAGTGCACCTTTTTCCTAAAAATCCTTCTTTAACATCCTCCAGCAGGACCAATTAGGGACGTTACCTTGGCCAAAACCAGCTAATGTGTTTGTCTTAATGGACTCCAGAAGCCCCACAGAAGCTCGTCGTCTACTATTTTTATGTGCACTGTCTTTTAGCTTTCCTCAAGTGTGTATAAAGCGTGTACGTTCGCGGCTTTTAAAATCGACAACTTGCTGACCTTTCTGCTGTGGGAAAATGCAATTATTTGTAATTACGATGCACACTTGCAGGTACGTTTTTACACTCGACGGTGTACAATTTACAGATCCGGCACGAGCAGAGACACTACTAAACATGCAGGGAAACATTATATTAGGAGTTTGAATGCATTTCATATCTTGTGAAACTCTGATTAGTCTGTTTTAGAGGTCCGTACGTCGTTTTTGGATTGATGCATTAGTACATTTACGTTAGCAGCTGGCGTCCGTTCGCTCCCATCCGAAGCATCGTTTTGTTTTTTGTACTCTTCCATTGCTCAAAACGCTGTGCTAAAAGCTTTCAAATGGATTGTACGAAGCTGATAAACAGAGTGATTTCTAATGTCTGTTGCACTCGTAGCGTAGTTTTCCGGTTAAAGGCTTTTTTTCCACACTTCCTGCTGTAAATGAAATCCGATTCCTCTGCTTTTCGCAGGCATTTCATGCTTTCCACTTTGCTCCTATATTTATGCTGTTTTTTTTATTTGTATTGTTTTTTGTTTTCTTTTATTTGCTGTAAAAAGTGTTTGCATATATTATTTGTATTATATGATGTTAGTATGACAATGTTCTTTATTAAGGAAAAAGGAAAAGAGTTTATTTTTGTTACCGGTTTGTTTCATAATTCTTTTTTAAATTGGTATTGTAATATATCTATGCAAGAACTGTTAAGTGAAGCATTTTTATTTAAGAATGTCATTATGTGTAATAAATGGTAGAATCTTATTGATGCTGTAATCGGTTTGTTATTTCTAGAGGTCAATGCTGAATGTCTTGTGTTGGAAATTCTTTATTGAGACGTGTCGATTGTTCTGCAGTCAAACAGCACCTTTAAGAAGTCCACATGACGCTAACGCAAGTCTAGCAAGTCTAAATGAGTCTGCAAGTCTGAGTCGTCCTGTCTATTATATGTTTTAGGAGGGGCAGTGTACAGAAAACGGGCATGACAAGTTTAGTTGAAAATCTTGAATAGATCCTGAGGTTTTACCTGCCCTGACCAGCTTGAAAGTATCACCCAGAGATAAAGGCGCAGTCGTTGAAACCATGCCCATAGCATTTGCATCACTTTGGGATCTGCCAGTGCTCAGGAATGCAATAGGTTTAGGCCCCATTTACACACAATTTTTAATACATTTTAGTTTTAAAACGCATAAGTATTGCTACGGTTACGCCTTCCGTCCACACTCCCCTGGAGTTTACGAGCCCCGAAAACGAAGCGTTTTGAAAACGCTGAAGATGCCATTTTGGTTTCAAAACGCTGCTGCTCCGTGTCAGTGTGGATGGGGAAAAATGGAGACATCTGAAAACGGAGGTGTGGTTGCAGACATTCGCCTGTCTGATTGGTGCTTTTTCTCAATATTAAGTGCACAAAGTTCAGTCTTGCATCCTTTCCTTGTAAGTTTGATATGGAAAACAAACTCCCGAGGACACGTCGGGTAAATCCTCAAAGGAAACAGTGTAATTTATAACGTCATTCGCATCAGCCTGCAGGCTACGTTGTTTCACTATCTTAACAATAAAATGAAAACATGATATAAAGAACTGCCTATTTTCATTTTGATATTAACAACTTAACAGACACCAAAAATGTTGAGGCGTCGTGTAGCGACATATTTATATGACTGTCATCTTCACTGTATGCTTATTTATAACAAAATGAAACCTATAGCATAACTGCCTCCGTTCATTTTCATTGAAAAATACGAAACATACCCTGTCTCTTTTGCTGAATATCACTTTTATTAATCATTAATGGCCATTATAGAAGTATAACGTACATTAAGTTTATACAATATAGGAAATAAAGGCAAGCAATCAGTCAAATTTGCAGAATCAGTGTACGTGGTTACATAAATTAATATATTAACTTATCTTTGCACTCAGCCAAAACAAGTTACCTGAGAACAAGTAATAGATTCAAAAGACCAAAGAGTCGTTAGATGGAGACAAGATGAATTAAATATCACGTTTAACCACTATAGTGAGATGAGATTCAGCAGTATATCCTTGATGAACTGTCCTTCGTGCGCTGCTCTCACCTGGGGAGGTGTGCTCAAAGCACCCGCTGACTGCCAGGAGCTCAGACCTCTGCATACGCTGCAGTGCATGCCAGTGTGTGTGTGTGGTCACGTGATGTGCGTTTTCAGCGCTATAGTGTGGACGGAGATCTTTTCAGAAATGCTAGGTGAAACGCCAGTGTGGACGTGGACTGTTTTCGTTATAAAATGCCGTTTTAAAACTAAAATGTATTAGAGTAAACGGGGCCTTAATGTCTCTGTCACCTGGGCTGCTAGAGTTTTGAACTAAATGATATAATTAATAACCAAAGAATATAACTTTTCACTTATATATGTTATTGTTAATTTGGAATTAGATTATAAATTTATATTTCAACACTTGTAAAAGTCCTACAGAACACTATCGCCATATTCCTGTTTTTAGGTCCAGAACTAAAATAGAACTTATGATTGGGAAAAAGTGATTAAATTACATTCATTAATATCATAGCATGAATATCATGTCCAACTGATGAAATACAGCATTATTGTACAATATTAAAATACATTCCGTTTGTGTGTGTGTATGCATGTTTGCGTGTGTGTATAATATATATATATATATATATATATATATATATATAT
>CAIGQW010005009.1:871385-894923 GCA_903798125.1 Danio choprae | reverse complement strand
GTGTGTGTGTGTGTGTGTGTGTGTGTGTGTGTGTGTGTGTGTTCTGCCAATAAAAACACTGCCTAAAAAAAAAAACAGTCACACAAAACTGCATCTCTGATCAACATGTTGTGCCATTTTGTTTCTGAACAAAGTTGCGTTTCAAATGAATTGGGTGAATCACTGATTCAATGATTCATTCACAAAAAGAGCCATTTAATTCACTCCTAAATGAATCAGCCATTTGAATGAATTTAATAATTAAATGAATGAATGAATGAATGAATGAATGAATGAATGAGTGACTTATATTTGATATTTAACACCACATGTTGACAGTTTTAGTTTTTTTTTTTATTTAGAGTTGTATTATTTAATTATATAATTAAATAATATATATAATTAATAATAGAAATTGTATATAATATATTCAGCTGATTTAAGCGTTCGAATGAACTTTTGTTACTATTATTACTGCTATGAATTAGATTTATGAATAATCACATCATTGTGCATCTCCAATCAACATGCTGTGGCATTTTATTTCTGAATAAATTTGCATTTCAAATAAATTGGATGAATTAATAATTCATTCACAAAGATTGCCATTTCCCAGTAGGCACAGGACGTCAACACGACGTCAGATTGACGCTGTACCCAAACGTCGTTGCATTCTGTTCGGAAATTAAAATTGAGTTGACGTCTGAACAAAACGTCAGGCCGACGTCAATGTTCAACGTTGGACAGATGTTGCATTTTGGTTACTTTCGAACGCAACCTAAAAACAACAAAATATCAACGTCTAATCATGTTACAGCTTGACGTTGTGTGGACGTTACCACTATGACGTCTATTAGACATTGGATTTTAGTTGCCATATCTGACGAATAAATGTCAGTATTTGATGTCAATATCACACTGATTTAATATGCTGAGTGTCTAGTTTCATTTAGTTTTTAAAAATAGAAATGATAGGATGTTTGTTGCCACATTGGGTTCGACTGAGTTACCTTTTATGAATGATCATTTCATGTATTTAATTGGATTAAAGCATTTTAATCATTTTATGGCTGTCCTGCATTCATATTCTTTTCTTTTGATTTATATGTATTTTATTTAAGATAACTTATAATTTAATGAAAATTTTCATTAAAGCCAAACTACAATATTCTGTGTGTGTGTGTGTGTGTGTGTGTGTGCGCGTGTGTGTGCTGAATAATAATCTTCTGTTGTAGTTTTGAAAGTGCAGCTGGTTGGATGTGAGAGATTCGCTCAGCATTGTTGGTTTACTGAGCTCTTGGCCTCAGAATCAGGATCAGTGCATGTATATGAATTGAAGAGCTCACGTTCTGCTTTTGGCTTGGATTCTGCCTGTTTGCTTTAAACAAAGAGCGTCCTGGGGGAATATTTCCTAGAAGCAGTAGAGGAAGAGTATGGGGAGAGACTGACACAGAGAGAGAGCAAGAGAGAGAGAGAGAGCGCTCTGGGGCTTCACTGCCTGAAAACAGACATGAGCTCAAACACATACAACACTACACCCGCTTCTGCAGTTTACTTTAATTGTGCTCTGAAGACGCTTACTTTGAGTCACACAGGCCTTTTCAGTTCATCTGTACCAGTCTTAAAGTGTTTTCCTTATGCTATAAGACACTAATCTGATATGAAATGTGATCATCTGCTGTATAAAAGTAACATTTCATAAATACTCGGTAAACATATAAATCCTTAGTGCTATTGTTTTAGTTTAGAAAATGCTTATATTTATTTACTTTTTTTGGCATTAATATTTATTTTATTAAAATGTATGTAGGTTTATATATAATATTTTTAGCATTAATATTTATATAATTAAAATGTATAGGTTTACATATAATATTTTTAGTATTAATATTAAATTAAAATGCATGTAGGTTTATATATATTTGTAGCATTTATATTTAGATAATTAAAATGCATGTAGGTTTATATATAATATTTTTATTTTATTTTAATAAAATATATGTAGGTTTATATATAATATTTTAGCATTAATATTTATATAATTAAATTGAATGTAGGTTTATATGTAATATTTTTAGTATTAATATTCATTTCATTAAAATGCATGTAGGTTTATATGAAAAAGAGACAGTCTATTACAGGGTTAATGCCTAAAACAAGTTTACAAAATTAATTATAACTAAAATAAACTATAACTAAAAATGGAACTAATATAAAAATTAAAGCAGGCCATAAATAACTAAGATACCATTTAAACTATTGATCAGAACAATAACCCTGAATATAACCCAAGATACTACACTAAAATATATAGTTTGGTCCAACTTTTATTTTGTTTTGGCATAAAATCACCCAACAACATACAGACCTTTTTTTTTTTATTATTTATTGTTATTATTATTATTTTTAAGGTGAATGTGCATCCTCTACATGAATCTATTTTCAATACGATTGAATAGTAGAACATAATTTACAGTGTGGAAATTGTAATATTTGTTATAACTTAAATTGTATTGGCTTTGTTTGGTAACTATTGGTCCTTGTGTGTCTACTGGTCTTTTTATTCCTTCTATTAGTGGCATGCAAAAACTGATAAATCGCTAAGCATCCATTAAATGTACTGGTTTTAATGATTTCAATTTGATGGTTTGTAATGCTTTTAATGGTATTTGTATTGGAAAACAGTACGTCTGAGGTGGTTTCTTTTCTTCATTTTAAGCAGGGATGTTAGTTATTTCCTACTGAACGCTCACATATGATGCTAGCAGCAGGAAGTCTGAGGCGAGGTGGACTTTTAAAACCACTGCTTTGATCACACATACATAAAAAAATCATAGCCCACACGGACTGCATAGACTAAACACACTGCCCTTCAACCCCGAGGTCTGTGATCCTGCTCTGTGATTCATACATATAAAGCAGAAATGCCTCCCTCATGAAGTGCCCTAGACTGTCACTAACCCTTGATCCTGCTTTTGGATTCATCCCGATCAAATGTCAGCAGCCACACACACACACACACACACACACACACACACACACACACACACACACACACACACACACACAGAGAAACCCACATTACCCTATATCTGCACTGACCTGTTCTCCGATTTCACATCTCATCATATCACACGTATACAGTGATGGCATAATGCTTTTCTAGCAGCGAGGAAATCTGACCTCACTGTGAAACAAACATCCTTGAATGCACTACACTTCACTACAGTAAAAAAAAAAAAAAAAAAAACGCAGCAAAAACGATAGCGAAACAACAATTTAAAGAAGCTTTGCTGTTATTGTGAGGAATTTGTGAGGTAATTAACCAGAGTATGAAAAAAGCACTGTGGTCAAAGAAAACATGTGTCAAGCACAACAGAAATACATTTCTGCATTCGAGACAGGGCTAAACAATATTCATTTATTCATTTTCTTTCGGCTTAGTCCCTTATATATCAGGGGTCGCCACAGCAGAATGAACCACCAACTATTCCAGCATATATTTTACGGAGCGGATGCCCTTCCAGCCGCAACCCAGTACTAATCCCATACACTCTCACATTCACACTACGGCCAATTTAGTTCATCCAAATCACTTATAGCGCATATCTTTGGACTGTAAGGAAAACCAGAGTCTCAGCGCCTGGAAGAAACCCACGCAAGCAACATGCAAATTCCACACAGAAATGCCAACTGGCCAACTTGAACCAGCAACCTTCTTGCTGTGAGGCGACAGTGCTAACCACTGAGCCACCGTGACACTTCTAAACATATATATATATATATATATATATATATATATATATATATATAATATTATTGTGATGGTACTCTACAGTATGTAATATCAGTATCACAGAGAGGTGTGATGAAATGAAATGTATTTTATCTTTTATCTGGAATTCTGTATTTCCATGGCAACACTATCAACACCTAAACATACATAATTACAGTAATTACATTATTAAGTGAACACTGTTTTATGCAGAATTCAGAAGTCAGTGATATTAGTGACACCGGTGGTCATTTTGTGAACTGCAGCAAGTGACATACTGCTTCTAAAACTGAATGTGAATTAGAGCCCCAATATTCTCATAGAAAAACGCTTTTTCATTCTTCGTTAAGCAGGACTCACAGCATAGGAGCTTTAGGCTGATTTACAGGGCTACGCAAAAGTATAAACTCTGCAAAAGTGTGAATTATTTTGACAAATTAAAAGAGATCTTACAAAATGCATGTAATTTTTTATTTTATTACTTTCTGTAGTAGTTCACGTAGGCAACCTAACAAGTTGGAAAATAATTCTTTTTAAGTTTTACCACAAGCTATTCACACACGCTAGCAATAAATAAGCAAAAATAAATGAATGGCCTATGCTTGAAAATTCGTAACCCCTTCCGGTGCAACTGTCTTTTTTTCCCCACACAGACACAATCAAGAAAAACGTATGCATGTTGTTGTTTCTAAATAAATGTTGCTGTCTATTCTATAATGTTCAATATTAAATACTACTAATAAAATATTCCTTCATCACAGCACACAGCAGTGACTGGTGGTAAAAGGTAAACAAGTTCTGCACACAATTACCTGAAGCACTTCTGTAAATCATTTTTATCAAGCAATTTGTGAGCTAAAAAGGCTTCTAAATGCTTCATTTTTGCAAGCAGTTACCCCTTATTCATTTCTTAATCTGGAGCCCGGCAGTTCCTTTTCAGAGTGAAGCGCAGATATCAAAATGAATAGGGGTAGCTAGATTTGTCATAAATCACAAGGTGTTTTTAACATCTTACATAGGTTTATTAAGTGCTAACAGAATCCAAAAAGAAGTCTATTGTGTCCCTGTATATATTATTATTATGATTATTATTATTATTCATTCATTTTTCTTCAGCTTAGTCCCTTATTTATCAGGGGTCGCCACAGCGGAATGAACCACCAACTATTACGGCATACGTTTTACGCAGCGGATGCCCTTCCAGCCGCAACCCAGTACTGGGAAACACCCATACACACTCCCATTCACACACATTCATACAGTACGGCCAATTTAGTTTATTCAATTAACCTATAGCGCATTTCTTTGGACTGTGGGGGAAACCGGAGCACCTGGAGGAAACCCACGCCAACACGGGGAGAACATGCAAACTCCACACAGAAATGCCAACTGGCCCAGACGGGACTCGAACCAGTGATCTTCTTGTTTCTTGCATCTTTTTACATAAAATGTTATTTATTATGAATCAGTTCTTATCTAACCAATTTAATTCGATTTTTCTAAAGTAAGATTGCAGGACGTTTTATTTTTTGTATATTACTGACACAGAAATACTCAAAGCTGTATTGAAATAATTGGTAAAAATTGCATCCTAGACTGGTAACAATTTACAAATCAAAAGATGGTTTCAACATTTGCCCCGTGTTTTAAAAGGGCTAACAGTATACTACATGTCTTTTCTGTGTACTGTTTTTCATTTGGGTTTCTTTTCCAAACTTTGAGAAAAAAAAGCTCTGTAAAAGCTGTAATAAAATAACAATAAATTAACAATTAAGTTCATTTTAAAATGACTAAATTCACCACAAATGAGATGACGCTTTTATCTGTATATTGTTTCACTTTTTTCTTCCTAAGTAAATACACAGCAAATTCATCAGTGTTAAATTCTCGTTTTCAGAGTGAAGTGTTGACATTATCGAGTTCAACTTTGATAAATGAACACAATCAGAATTCGAAGCTGATTTGATCCAGTGTAAAATCAGGTAACCAACACTTGATGGTTTAATTTCCAACATCCGGGAATTCATCCGACTAAAAATCTTAATGGAACATAAAAGTCATGCCATTTTATATATCTTAAGTGTTCATTTGTGAAAAGTGTACATTTGCGCTGGCTGTCAACTGTTAATGTTTTGTTAATAAAAATGATTAATAACATAATTGTAATTGTGATATTTTTCTATCATTCTTGTAGAATTGTCTTATGCAAGTTATTTTAACTATCAATCATGAATATTGTATTATTAGGCCCAATCCCAATTCTATTTTTGTACCCCTACCCCTTCCCTCTCCCCTTGGCTCTTGAAACAAGTGTGAAGAGGAAGGGCTTCAAAATTTACCCTTAAGAAATGGGACAGCACTACAACGCCCACACACGTCATCATATGTCATCGGGATCTCTTGCTTCATATGAGATTGACGATGGCGACTGCTAAAGTTATTACAGTTGCGTTATTTTTTGGTATTTATCTTCAGGAAATCACTGAAGGCAACGATATCATGTTATCATAACGATATAACGTGGCAATAAGATCATAACTGTACTGTGCATTTACACCGTGGCCATAACCATCTAAACACATGAAAACAACACTAAAACTATACCAGACGCTGTAAAAAGCTCATTCCCAGCCACTAGACTTTTCTGACAGGGTATTCGAGTGTCATCGAGTGACAGATGACAGATGAAAGTATGTTGTGGGACGGCTATACAGGAGTTATTATTATGGATTATAGATAGCCAAATTTAAAGGCTTTTATTTTAGCTTTTTTTTTTTTTAAGCATGAAGGTAAATGTCATAATGACAAAAAAAATACTAATTTGTGCATCTCCTTACTTCCGTGTGCAGCCATGCTGCTGTTGTAGATGGTAGTTTTCGTACCCCTTGGGTTTGAGTGTGGTCCTGAAAAATGTCCAATTTCAAGGGCTATCTAGCCCTTCCCCTTAACCCTACATCTTCAAGCTAAAGAGAATTGGGACACCCCTACCCCTTCACGTGAATGCGCAAAACAAGGAGTATAGGGGTAAGGGGAAGAGGTAAGGGGTAGAATTGGGATTAGGCCTTACTAGGTATACTAGAGTTCAAAAATTCAGAGTTAAATATTCTCTGTTAAAGTGTTGAATTTTTTACTCTTTACAGTAGAATCAGGGAACAATCAACTCTCAGTAGTGTAGACCAGAGTTATTTTTTAACTTGATACAGTGTACATATAACTCATTTACAGTGTTGTACAAGTAACTTTCTTAAGAGTGTTATTTTAACTCTGAGAATATTGGGACAAAATGTTCACTCATTCAGAGTTGATTTTAACTCTGTTAAAGTTGAAATAACACTGCTATTGTTGCAGTGTATATACAGCTGAAGTCAAAATTATCAGCCAGCCTGTGAAATTTGTTTTCCTTTTTTTTTTTTTTTCCCAAATGATGTTTAACAGAGCAAGGAAATGTTTTTTTATAGTATTTCCTATAATATTTTTTCTTCTGGACAAAGCCTTATTTGTTAGATTTCGGTTAGAATAAAAACTGTTTATAAATTGACCCCTTGAGCAATATTTATTTTTTGATTGTCTACAGAACAAACAACTGTTATACAATGACTTACCTAATTAACCTAACTTGCCTAATTAACATAGTTAAGCCTTTCAATGTTACTTTAAGATGAAATACTAGTATCTTGAAAAATATCTAGTCAAATATTATGTACTGTCATCATGGCAAAGATAAAAGAAATCAGCTATTAGAAATTAGTTATTAAATGTTTAGAAATGTGTTCAATTCTTTCTGTTAAAAAGAAATTGGGGGGGATATACAGGGGGGCTAATAATTCTGACTTAAACTGTATATTTCTCATAAATCACAAATAATGTTTTTATCTTTTGTCATAGGCATTAACAACAGCATCAAAAATGCTTTTCTGCACTGTCTATTTCATCCGGATGGTTTCTTTTCTGAAATGTTCTGTGAACCTCTAAATTATTTGAAGTAGGCAAATTTGTCACACACTCCTCATCTCTTGCATCATTTCATATTTGGACAGAAAAGGAACGAGGTGATGGCGGATGAAAGAGCGGCATCAATCAAACAGTAGACTGAAGTCTCTCTCTCTCTCTCTCTCTCTCTCATGTAAAATCCCGACATGTTTGACCTTCACTTTCGCAGGCTGTGTTTGCCGCACGCTGACAGCATATAATCAGTGGAGCGTTTGTGTCCCGGCACTCATATGAGTACAGTCAATGTTTAATTTATACCAACAGCCTGAATAACGTTGGCAGTATAGCTTTGTGCCGCAGCTCTCAGCTCCCACTCGCTCTCTTTTTTTGTCAGATTGCTGTTTTCTAATGGAGTCTGACAGTCCGTATCAAGTCTGTTTAAAGCTTAATTCATCCCGGCACCAAGACAAAGGGGTGAATTCTTCTCTAGCTTAATTGAATTAGTCCTTTAACTGAGAAGCTCAGTGTGATTGGAATGAAATGTAGGCCTATTCTTCAAACGCATCACATTTTCAGGTGTCAAATCCTTGTCCCACAAACTTTATCACACTAAAAACGATTGTTCTTTAAAACCAAATCTACTTCACACATTGTAGTTATATTTTCAAATGTTCCATATCGTCTCAAAGAGCATTTTTAGGCTGAAATGGTTCTTTCTTTGTGCTTGAGTTTAGTGTTCATTTCCCGCCTTTTTGTTTTTTAAACCTGTAACTGTCAAAACGCTCTCTCAACAGACACTTTTAACGATGTGTTTCAATGTTCATCAGCATTGTAAATCCTCGAAATTAAAAAAAAAATTTACTTCCTGTTTAGAGTCAGCAGTTCTGAGAGGTGAATTTTTTATTTACACCTGGGGATACTCATCCCGAGGCCCTTACAGACTATGCAGCGCCATTTATGCGATCCTAGACCTATGAAGAGATGATCCAAAGGTATCCTGGACCAGGCCGTATCCCGAGCTGATGCTGTGGTGGTCATGGAGGAATGGAGTGCATGAGAATGATTCCTGAAATGCCACTGTGACAAACAAGTCTACGCTTGATCCTGTGGGCCAGCCTGACCTCCCGCCGGAGCCCTACCACACCTGCAGCTTTCCACGATGGACGTCCAGCTTCTCCAGCCTCCGGCGCCTAGACTGCAGCTCCACACAGGAAGTTTGGCCAGAAGAATAATGATCGTGCCCAACAGAGCCTGGTTTCTTATGAGTTTTTTTTCCCTTCCCTTGTCAATTGGTAAAGTTTTTTTCCCCGCCACTGTTGCCACTGGCTTGCTCGGATCAGGACTTGTGGAGCTGCGCTTCGGTGGATTTGCTCTTCAGTGTTTGAACTTTCAGCAGTGAAACTTAAACCACACTGAACTGAACTGAACTAAACTGAACTTCAACTCTGAAATCTGGACTTTACTAAAACATGTTAAGCTGCTTTGACACAATCTACATTGTAAAAAGCGCTATATAAATAAACTTGAATTGAATTATTTGTATATTTTGGTTGTACGGTTATTTTTTGTATATTTTTAGCCCTAATAATTTGACAAAATCCCACAAATAGCGTTAAACAAAATGTCACAACTTATGTTGTTATGTTACTTAAACTTAATTTTAAAATTTAATCAGGTTTCAACTTTTAAGACAAAATTCTTCTCTAGCTTAATTGAATTAGTCGTTCAACTGAGAAGCTCAGCATGATTGGAATAAAATGTAGGCCTATTCTTCAAACGCATCACATTTCCAGGTGTCAAATCCTTGTCCCACCAACTATAACTCTCAAAACGATTGTTCTTTAAAACTAAATGTACTTTACACATTGTGGTTATATTTCCAAATGTTCCATATCGTCTCAAAGAGCATTTCTAGGCTTTCTTTGTGTTTACATTTGTGGTTCTTTATTTCCCGCCTTTTTTTTTTTTTTAGAACTTGTAACTGTCAAAACTGTCAGAGCTCTCTCGACAGACACTTTTGACAATGTTTTTCAATGTTCATCAGCATAACCGTTATTGTCTGTATATTTTTAGCCCTAATAATTTGACAAATCGCACAAATATCGTTAAATGAAATGTTATTTTAACAGCCAGCAGCCACACTAAAAAAAATTACGTAATAAAAAGTCATGACAACTTATGTTGTTATGTTACTTTACCTTAATTTAGAAAGTTAATCAGTTTCATCTTATTTTTTTTAAGTTTAAACAAAATTTTATTTGATGTTTTAAGTCAGCTTAATTGATGCAAGTTAAAATGACTTGTAAAGTTGAATTGGTTCAACTTAAAAATGTAAGTGTAAGCAAAATGTAAGCAACATATTTCCATTATGTGCTATTTGCAGTGTGTTTCTGTATTTGCATGTATTGTTAGAATTTGCATACACGCGTGCTGTAAAAGTTATTAGGATGTTTTCTCAATTTGTTAGTATTTTTCTATTTGCATTTTCTTAACTTGCGTCAAATTAAGATATTAATAAATCATATTTTTTAATTACATGATTAAAATTTTTAATTTACATTAACATAAACTGATATTACTGAAAATACACTTATTTTTAAAATAACCTGGTTTGTCGTGGAACCTTTATAAATGAGCTTTGTTTAGCTATTGCTACAAGAAACCCTATTTAGTACTAGTTAGAACTATATAACTAGAGTGATATAGAATTCTGCTAGAATTCTTTTGAAGCAATAATACACAAAGAAACATCACTACCTATGAGATTAAGAGATTTGGCTCTTCTTTGTAAAACAAGCATCTTTGTAAACACTTAGATGTTGTTAGTTGGATGCTAAGGCTGCGTTCTTGAAACGCTAGAAGAATCTGGAAGCTCCAGAGCTCTTAATGCAGCGGGACAGCCTTTACAAACCATACTGGCGGAAAAACAGCAGAATCATTGAGAGCTGTCAGGTATCTGGCAGGCAGCTGGCAGCGGATACAGGACATTATTGTCACATTTGGCAGTGTTTACAAGCCTGCCAAGTTAGAAATAGAGTTCAGCGTCTCCGCTTATCTTGCTCCTCACAACAGCTTTATTATAAACAAGCCTATAGCGTGGTTGAGAGGGTTTACTGTGGTACTCTGCTTTAGACTTTAATTTACCACTCTCAAGAAATGAACACTCATTCATTCGATTCACACACATACAAGAGCATCATTTAATGTTGTTTCATCATTACTGAAGAAGCAATTCATTCTATAGCCAAAACATTAACATATTTTTGCATGCCATTGAGGTATATTTGTAGCAAGACCACATATTTACATTCGGCTTCAAGTTAGCATGGTTAGCTAAATGCAACAATAGTTTGGATACAATTTACAACAAATAATATTATGCTTTTATCCTTCTTAATTTTCAAAAACCATCACGGGCTATGCAAAGTCTGAAATATGAATAAACATGAAAAATAATACAAATTGATAGAAATTGCTAGCTGCCAAACAAAATCTAATCAATATTTCAAGTCAATGTTTTAAACAAAAATATATATATAATTAACAATAAAAATATTACATTAATAACTAATTTGTAGGTCAAACTTATAGTAAGGGAAAATGTAGGTGCATCTAGACTAGAAGCAATTTACTCTGCGAAAACAACCGCGTAGATGTACATTATTACTCTTATTACATGGCTACTTGACACAATAGTAAACGATTTTACACAAATCATTATTCTGAGCTGTATTACTTTGCTAATTGTTAAATAAAAGTAAAACTTGCAGAAAGAAAAATGGCGGAATGCAGCCTACCCTAACATACATGTTATTCAGTCGCAAGATGGCGCCAAACAGTCAATAACAGCAGCGTGACAGACAAGCATATATATAATAAAAATATGAATATACTCACTAACGGTCGGTCAAGATGATTCGTAGTACCCTGATATGAGCCTGTGATATTACTTTCAACAGTTGAAACCCCACACTTGGAGTTGGAATGACGTGACTGATCAATGAGAATAAGTAATCCAGAGAACCGTGTAATGACTACAAAAAAAAAACAATTTTGATGTAATATTGAATAAATAAATATGAAAATAAACCAAGATACAAATTTTAAAAAATATATGCAGGGGTCAAAATGAAAATATATATAAAAAATGTACTTAGATGAAAGATAAAGGACAATGTGAGCATTTCCTTCACTAAACATCCAGCCCACACGCATACTGTATCTCAAATGCGAATAAACCTTTTACATATACATGAGCAAACGGGTTCAACAACATTTAAACAGACTGCTCACCTCTTAAAGACAGCTGAAACTGAATGAAACTGTTCATAAGTTTGATGATTTTCTTCTACATCCTCACATTTACTGCTTCCTGTTTGAGACGATTGATCTTAAAGGACAAGCGTCGCAATTATCAGTCTTAAAGGGACAAAAACTATTAAAGCTTTTATTTATTTCTTTGTACCTTAAACAGGGGGAAAGGAATTTAAAAATGTGATATATGATGTTAAGGTTCTGAGATTTTATATTAATTTAGATATTTAGTAGAAAGTGCTGAGACTTTCAGTATGTTGATGTGCTTCCAACTGAAACGGAATATTGAGTTTTAGCATTAATCACTGGTAGCAAACTAACGATAAGAGGGGCGTGGGTGAGAATATTGTAGCTGGAGTTGTTAAACAGAGGTCAAAAGAGAAGGACCACCACTACAAAATTGTATGTTTGTTATTGAAATAAATAAATAAGTAAATAAATAAGTAAATAAATAAATAAATGAATGAATAAATAAATAATCCAAAAATTATTATAAAATAAAATAATAATAATAATAATAATATTAATAAATAATAAAATAAAATACAAAGAAAATACAAAGAAATAAATAAAATAAATAAATAATAAAAAATAATAATAAATAATAAAATAAAATACAAATAAAATACAAATAAATAAATAAATAATAATAAATTAAATAATAATAATAATAATAATAATAATTAAAAAATAATAGAAATACAAAGAAAATACAAAGAAATAAATAAATAAAATAAAAAATAAAAAATAAATAAATTAATAATATAAATAATTAAAATAATAATAATAATAATTAAAAATAATAAAATACAAATAAATAAATAAATAAATAAATGATCCCACTTTAAAAATACTGTGATGTTGATATTTGCACCTTCTGTAAAACGAGTGTGAAGACAATATAGTATCTGGATTTGTCATTTGTTTTTGTATGCAATATATCATCACTGTTTTGGAATGACTTGAGTTCATATTACTTTTTTCAAGGTTAATATGAGTTGTAATTTCCACCTTAAGGATGTTATTTGTTATTTTGAACACCAAAACAAATCCTTAGAAGCTATAGCTACACTGAAAAAAACATGATTTTTGCTAAATTCATTCATTTTCTTTTCGGCTTAGTCCCTTTATTAATCTGGGGTCGCCACAGCGGAATGAACCGCCAACTTATCCAGCATATGTTTTACGCAGTGGATGCCCTTCCAGCTGCAACCTATCACTGGGAAACATCCATACATACCCATTCACACTCATACACTACGGACAATTTAGCTTACCCAATTCACCTATACTGCATGTCTTTGGACTGTGGGGGAAACCGGAGCACCCGGAGGAAACCCACGCAAACACGGGGAGAACATGCAAACTCCACACAGAAATGCCAACTGACCCAGCCGGGGCTCGAACCAGCGACCTTCTTGCTGTGAGGCGATTGTGCTACCCACTGCGCCACCGTGCTGCCCTTTTGCTAAATTGTTACAAACAATTAAAATGGGTTACATTTAAACAAACTAATTAAATTTAGTAATGTTCAACTTAAATTGTTTGTTTGAATTCAGCCCATATAAATAGTTTGCAACCGGCAACCACTTACCTTGAAAAAAACTTGAGTAAATCCAATGAATCCTTTTTTACTGTGTATCCAGCGCAGCTTCATTTTCTGGGTTCTGGGATGTTTAAAATTAAAATACTCCATGATAAAATGACTGCATGATAAAAGCACCGTTGGGTGATGATAAGTAATGCATATTTGATGTAGTCAAATGGAGGCTGATTTGAATAAAAAGCTCAGTGTGAAGTGTGTCTCTCACGAGCACCGGCAGCAGCGGGTTTAGATCTCTGGAGACAGGTGTTGACTAATGAGGAGCTTTTTCTGAATCCAGCCATGATGATTAAGTGTTAATTACAACAGGTCAGCTTGACACATTTCCAATAATTGGAAATATTTGGGGGATTTTGATTCGCAGGACAACACAAAAGAATGCATTAGTGCGCCTAATGAGATGTCTGTTTAGTTTGCCGCTGACCCACTTGACTTTCTGCTGTCTCCTTCAAGGACTATTCAGGAGTTTAGAGAAAGCTGAAAGCCTCATCGACCAGCTGAGATGGAGTCCAGCATGCTGTCAAAATGTATTTTCAACGATTTCCACAAACATTCAGGCTAAATACATCTTCTTTCAAAGTCTGAGTGAAATCCAAATTTACAATGTTTATTTTGCTAGCGCACATCGAGTAGGCTACGTTTACATGGACACCAATAATCCCATTTTAATACAATTAAGACAATACTCTGATTAAGAGTCTACTATGTAAACAGCTATTTTTTATTAATTTAATCCGATTAAGGTCATAATCGAACTAAACAGTAATCGGATTAAGACATGTGGAGTATGTTGATTTTAGTCGCATTATTGAAGTGCAGTACAGACATGTAAACATCGCAGTCAAACTATTACCGTCGTGTAGGATTTTCACTGAATTTTGCGACAGGACAGTCCATACGCACACGGCTGTTTGACACTATTCTCTGCACCTACAGAGTCAGTGAAGGACCACAGACACCTGCATCGCGAAATGCGGAGGTTTTTTCCCATACAGCGTGCGCTATCAAATTCCATTAAAACTACACTCCTCCAGCAGTTCATACTCGCATCCAATATCTCGTTTGTCACGGGGGCATGCATGAAACGTTCCTGTATGAAAGTGAAAGTGCCAAACTGCAGTTAAAGTCGACAAATTAAAAATTAAAACACCCGAAATTACATAAAACTCCGGAGGAAATGTGGATAGCGTGGTGACGCAATGATGTTAATCGAATTATGTGCTATAACATGTAAAAGGGGATCATGAAAGGAACATTCAAAAAGCAACTCATGTAAACACCTTAATCACATTGTTGTCTTATTCAGATTAAGGCAAATAATTTGATTACTGATGTCCAAGTAAACGTGTTATTCTTCAGATGAACAATTACCGGCAATGCGGTGGTGCAGTGGGTAGCAAAGTCGCCTCACAACAAGAAGGTCGCTGGTTCAAGCCTCGGCTGGGTCAGTTGGCATTTCTGTGTGGAGTTTGCATGTTCCCTGTGTTGACATGGGTTTCCTCCGGGTTCTCCAGTTTCCCCCACAAGTTCAAAGACGTGCTATAGGTGAATTGGGTAAGCTAAATTGTCCGTAGCGTATGTCTGTGAATAAGAGTGTAGGCATCTGCTGCGTAAAACATATGCTGGATAAGTTGGCGGTTCATTCCGCTGTGGCGAGCCCAGATTAATAAAGGGACTAAGCTGAAAAGAAAATGAAGGAATGAATGAATTTAGCAAAAATCATGTTTTTTTCAGCGTAGCTATAGCTTCTAAGGATTTGTTTTGGTGTTCAAAATAACAAATAACATCCTTAAGGTGGAAATTACAACTCATATTAACCTTGAAAAAATGAATGAACAATTACCCTGTGCAAGTTAATGCACAGAAAAAAAATGTTTTTGTAATGTTTAATCATTCATTAATTCATTTTTTTTTCGGCTTAGTCTGCCTTTATTAATCAGGGGTCACCACAGCGGAATGAACCGCCAACTTATTCATGTTTTATATATGCGGTTATATATACCCATCACTGGGAAACATCCATACACTCTCATTCACAATCATACACTACGGACAATTTTAACTTACCCAATTCACCTGTATCGCATGTCTTTGGACTTGTGGGGGAAACCGGAGCACCCAGAGGAAACCCACGCAAACACGGGGAGAACATGCAAACTGACCCAGCCGAGGCTCAAACCAGTGACCTTCTTGCTGTGAGGCGACAGTGCTACCCACTGCATTTTTTTTTTTATTCCAAGAAACTGTAAAACACTATAAACAATACGGTAAAAGAGAATAGTTCTTTTACACAATATCCACGTTGGATAAACAGGAAAAAAGAGCAAAACAAAAAAATAAATACATTTCAAAAAATTCAGGTTGCATGAAAGATCTCATCATATTTTTTCAAGAAAGAAGCACATTTCTTATTATCTATTAATCTTAGTCAATTCATTAAATGTTCTATTCACACAGGACGTCTATAAGAGTTGTTGTTGTTGTTGTTGTTGTTGTTGTTGTTGTTGTTGTTGTTGTTGTTGTTTTTAAAAAAAAACTGTGTTTGTGAACTTAAAGTGTCCCAGCAAATATATAATTCACAGCAAAACTTAAGAAAAAATGAGTTAATAAAACAGTTTTCAAAATATAAAATATTTGTCGTTTTTTTACCAAAAAGGCTTCTATACCAACCGTATACAGTAGCAATACTGTAAAAACCAGCCATAACTCACACCAACCGCATAACAACTTAAGAAGCACTTCAAAAACAGATAAGAAAACACATTAAATAAAAACAAAAAATACCAACACAGGCTCATTCTGAAACGTAGCCCTATATACATTTCTGGAGATCGTGAATTATGTAGCCAGAAGTACGTATGGCTGCATTTCGTTTTTAAAATGAACGCTACGGGGCGCTATGACGCTGTTCCTTTTCGCGCTTACCAACTGACCCAGCCGAGGCTCGAACCAGCGACCTTCTTGCTGTGAGGCGATTGTGCTACCCACTGCGCCCCCGCATCACGTTAATGTATTAGTGTCTACAAATTTAAGAGGATTGAACATAACAAAATTAAGTCCCCCCAAAAAACTCTTGAATTGTGTTGTTTCAGCTTATTTTAAATAAGCAGTTTGAACAAACAGCAAACCTCATTTATTTGAGTGCATAACACCCTATAAAAACATGAAAAAGGCCAAGAGTGAATAACTAGTATAACTACTATAACTACTATAACAATTATTACATTTGCACATCCAATTGCAAGTACTCGCTAGTCTCCTCATACCGTAGTAGAGATCATAAAATACACATACGAGTACATACACTCTGAATATAAAAGCATTCTTTTGTCTGTTGTCCCACTAGAGGAAGTGCTGCCTTTCCCCCCTACCCTCTGCTCCTCTCTTTCTCTCAGGCCATGCATAATGCAAGATAGCCTTTCCATTCCACTTCCTCCTGCCATGCCTGTAAAAATAGAGCCGTGGAGGTCCACACCGTTCCTGCTTCATTATTCTATCATGCATACTCCTGTCCTCCTCAGTGCAACCGATCACATCAGAGCAATACGTCAACTTCAGCACAGACGCGTTTGGTAAATGCGCGATGATAAGCTGCCTCTGCTCAATTGCCACGCAGAGAAATTGATGTTTGTCTGTTTACGCTGTTCAACGTTTAGTGGGTGTTTTCCTAGAGAAATGTGTATCCACGTCAAGATAAATCTCACGATGGAGCAGATATGTAAGAAGACAACATCTATTTGAGAAGGATAAACGAGGATGATTCCAGATTCAAGTCATTCAAGCAGAACGTTTCTGGATTTTGGTTTAAAACAAACAGGCTTTTCTTAACCTTTTAACCCTTATGCAATAACAACACTGTAGCTACTCTTAAAACATCAGGAATTAAAGTTAAAAATGTTCAACGTTCAATGTTCAGTTTGTCCCTTACTGGATAGATTCATATTTGACTGGTACTCCAAGGCTTATATAGCAGACCTTTTCCACCAAATGCCGAACCTGCCATCTTTGGCTTCACACAAAATACATCTTCTCTCCCTCAAACAATGCAAGAGTCTTTAATGCAAGGCATGATCGCGGCTAATAGACAAGCGCTTAACAATTGGAAATCACCTTTACCCCCTTCATTTCAGAACTGGATTTCCGACATATCTGTTAATCAGATGGGGAGACTACGATTTTTAAGGACTAGCTTCATAAGAAATGTTTGACTACTTGGGGTCAATTTCTTGATTTATTTGACAAATCTATAACTCAAGAGCAATCCAGTGACCCCTCTGAGGTTTAAGCTATATACCCTCTCTAGTTTTGATTGTATGTTTTGTGACTATGATGCATTTTATTATTATTTTTTTGCTGTCTCTTTTCTTTTTTTCCTTTATATTGTACTTTGCATGTCTACAGTACGAGCCAATGTTTGTTCTTGTTCTGTGTATGCATATATATATATATATATTCATTCATTCATTCATTTTCATTTCGGCTTATTCCCTTTATTAATCTGGGGTCGCCACTGCGGAATGAACCGCCAACTTATCCAGCTGCAACCCATCTCTGGGAAACATCCATACACACCCATTCACACTCATACACTACGAACAATTTAGCCTACCCAATTCACCTGTACCGCATGTCTTTGGACTTGTGGGGGAAACCGGAGCACCCGAAGGAAACCCACGCCAACACAGGGAGAACATGCAAACTCCACACAGAAACGCCAACTGACCCAGCCGAGGCTCGAACCAGTGACCTTCTTGCTGTGAGGCGTGCTATCCACTGCGCAACCGTGAGGCCCTATATATATATATATATATGTATATATAAACAAAAAAAATAGTAATAAAAAAGAATGTTCAACGTTTGGTGTGTTTTTCTAGAGAAATGTTTATCTGCGTCAAGATAAATCTCATGATTAAACAGATATGTAATCATACAAGATATTGGAGAAGGATAAAGAAGGATGTTTCCAGGTTCAAGTCATTCAAGCAGAACGTTTCAGGATCTTGGTTTAAAAGAAACATTTTCCAAACCTCTTAACCTCAATAAATAAACTGAAATTAACCTCTATAACTATACTGTAGCTACTCTTAAAATGCCAGGAATGAAAGTTGAGAATGTCCAACATTTAGTGTGTGTTTTTCTAAAGAAATGCTTTTCCACGTCAAGATAAATCTCATGATTAAACACATGTAAGCATATGTACAACATCTATTTGAGAAGGATAAACAAGGGCTATTCCACATTTAAGTCATTCAAGCAGAACATTTTAGGATCTTGGTTTAAAACAAACATTTTCTTAACCTCAATAACTAAACTGTAGCTACTCTTAAAACACCAGGAATTCAAGTTAAGCATGTTCAACGTTTAGTGAGTGTTTATCGAGAGAAATGTGTATCCGCATCAAGATAAATCTCATGATGGAGCAGACATGTAAGAACACAACATCTATTTGAAAAAGACAAACAAAGACTATTCCAGATTCAAATCATTCAAGCAGAACGCTTCTGGATCTTGGTTTTGGAACCGCATTTATAAACTTCTCTTAACCTGGTGCAATAACTTTACTGTAGCTACTATTAAAATGCCAGTAATTAAAGTTAAGCATGTTCAATCTTTAGTGGGTGTTTTTCTAGAGAAATGTTTATCGGCGTCAAGATAAACCTCACGATTAGGCAGATACAACATACAACATATAAGAATACAACATATCTAAGAAAGATAACCAAGGACTGTTCGAGATTCAAGTCATTCAAGCAGAACGTTTCTGGATCTTAATTTTGGAATCACCTATATAGCAAGGGTTTTCTTAAACTCTTGCAATAACTAATCTATAGCTCCTCTTAAAATGCTTCAGGATCTTGGTTTAAAACAAACGTTATCCTATCCTCTTAACCTCAATAACTAAACTGTAGCTAGTCTTTAAATGCCAGAAACGAAAGTTAAGCATGTTCAACGTTTAGTCTGTGTTTTTTTAGAGAAATGTGTATCCGCGTCAAGATAAATCTCATGATGGAGCAGATATGTAAGAACACAACATCTTTTTGAGAAGAATAAACAAGTACTATTCCAGATTCAAGTCATTCAAACATAGGGGTTTAACCCCGGAATCCTGGCCAAATTTGCCCAATGGCCTCTGTCCATCATGGCCTCCTAACCATCCCTATATCATAATTGGCTTCATCACTCTGTTTCACCTCCACCAATCAGCTGGTGTGTGGTGTGCGGTCTGGTGCAATATGGCTGCCATCGCATCATCCAGGTGGATGCTGCACACTGGTGGTGGATGAGGAGATTCCCCTAAAATTGTGTAAAGCGCTTTGAGTGTCCAGGAAAGCGCTATATAAATGTAAGGAATTATTACTTATTATTATTAAGCAGAATGTTTTAGGATCTTGGTTTAAAACAAACGAATTCTTAACCTCAACTTCATGCAATAACTATAATGTAGCTACTCTTAAAACACCAGGAATTAAAGTTAAGAATGGTCAACGTTTATTGGGTTGTTTTCAAGAGAAATATTTATCCGTGTCAAGATAACCGTAACCGTAACCGTTCCATCTCATGATTAAACAGATATGTAAGAAGACAACATCTATTTGAGAAGGATAAACAAGGACTAATCCAGATTCAAAGTCATTCAAGCAGAACGTTTCAGGATCTTGGTTTAAAAGAAACATTTTCTTAACCTCTTAACCTCATGCAATAACTAAACCGTAGCTACTCTTAAAACCGCAGGAATTAAAGTTAAGAATGTTATTGAAGCCCTAAGCAAAGCATAACAATAACTCTAGCCTTTAAATCTGACTGTTTAATAAAAATGTTATTCTACGACCAACAAAGATGTTGATGCAAGATCCTGTTCTGCTTGGCAGAATCACTATTCCACTTACTCTGTCGCACTTCAAAGAGCTTTTACCGTGGTATGCGTCCAAAAAACACTTTTACCAAGAAATGTACTGTAGTGCAATGATGATATCAGATTGTAATACTACTTTGAACTACGGCATGGTACAGAAATAATAACCATACCAAAATACCAGGGCAGTTCTTTATCTGATTAACATATTTTGTACTGTACATTGTATTTATTAGTTCGAGGCTACTTACAGCTCCACAATGTAGGCCTAACAACTGGTCCTGCAATAGTTGAGAATATTAGAGTTAAAAGACAATCGCTTTCCTCTGTCTTCTTTTCATTTATTCATTCATTCATTTTAATTTCGGCTTAGTCGCTTTATTAATCTGGGGTCGCCACAGCGGAATGAACTGCCAACTTATCCAGCATATGTTTTACGCAGCGGATGCCCTTCCAGCTGCAACTCATCACTGGGAAACATCCACACACACTCATTCACACTCATACACTATGGACAATTTAGCTTACCCAATTCACCTGCATGCCTTTGGACTTGTGGGGGAAACCGGAGCACCCGGAGGAAACCCACGCCAACACGGGGAGAACATGCAAACTCCACACAGAAATGCCAACTGACCCAGCCGAGGCTCGAACCAGCAACCTTCTTGCTGTGAGGCGATCGTGCTACCCACTGTGCCACCGTGAGGCCCCCCTGTCTTCTTTTGTTAAAATTAACATTGTGTCTATTCTGTAAGGGCTACGGTATATAAGACTGATTCCAGAATTGCTGGTACATTCATTCATTTTCCTTCCGCTTTGTCCCTTTATTCATCAGGGGTCGCCACAGTGGAATGAACCGCCAACTTATCCAGCATTTGTTTTACACAGCGGATGCCCTTCCAGCTGCAACCCAGTACTGGAAAACACCCATACACTCACATTCACACACATACAATTTAGTTTATTCAATTCACCTATAGCGCATGTCTTTGGACTGAAGGGGAAATGATTAGGTTTATGCACTTGGTTGGATTTAGGGGTAGGGAATAGGTATGGATTACATTTAGGAACAAAAATGATGTTCCAGGATCAACTTAGATGTTTATCCAGGATCGCATCATACTTGGCAAACTCATGACGTGCTTGGAGTAAACGCTTATAGTATAGTAGTTATAGTACATCTGCTGCATAAAACATATGCTGGAATAGTATGCGGTTCATTCCGCTGTGGAATGGAAGCAAAATGAAGGAATGGATGTATCATAATTCCAGGTACTTTTTTGTTTTACTGTTAATACACTACAAATACACTCAAAAAGTGACTTTTGCCGCTTGTTCAAACTACTACAGACAACAGAATTCCTACGTTTTTTGGTGGGACAACGTAATTGTTTTATGTTCGATCCACTTAAATTTGTAGTAATGATTAAGTTAACTTCAATCGATTTGTGTTGGAACAATATGAAAGAATCGTGTGGAAACCAACAATCTTTGTTACAGTGTGTGACAAAATCTACACAGACAACATTTTGACCTGTAGCCTACTTTGAACACTGTATTTTTCAGTGACACATATGTAGATTCTGCTTTCCTCGATATTGAAAATCAGTCTAGATTTAGTTGATTATTTAAGCCATGTGGGAAGATCAACCATAATCACATTTCCTTGACCATCATGATTTGCAGGAAACTATTTATTTTTTCACTTCCTTAAGGTCAATAACTCAATATATCTATGTGTATGTGTTGCATCTATACACATTTGTAAGTTCACAACTGTCAATGATGCTAAATCTGTGCACACACGTATGATGTGTGTATTAATAAACTCATTCACCGTCATATTTTGTACAAAAAAAAAAGACTAACCTTCCTGATGTATTATTATATATCGAATGAGTTTATCATGTCCCACGGGATCCTACACACCAGCTGTTACATTTCAGGGTCACCCCCACACACACACACACTTACACACACACAAATAGAGCATGGTCCATGTCACACTAAAAGCACAAGGGTTTATAGGTAGTGTCAGCAAACCACTACTGAACAGATAAAACAGCTGAAATGGGTTTCTAAGGGACCCTGAAAATACTGCCTCATTGCACACAAAGCCGGCAATCAAGGCCCGTGTGATTGTACGGGGGAAAAATGGCTTCTCGCACCCGCATCAACACGCTCCTTCATGCGGCACAGCGCTTCACGGAGGAAGGTGCTAATTAGCATCTATTTTCACTCATCTTGCTGACTGCTATATTGTCAGGCTGACTGAAATCTGACTTTATTGTCGCATAACACATACCACAGATCTGAGGTCAGGGTTACTCGGTGAGATTCTGAAGTTATTAAATATTTCTGACTTGATTTACGTTTGAGGAAGACTTTGACGATGAGGTTTGAGACATTTTTGAGGGTGAAATGTATGGTTGGTCTGCCCTCTGCTGTCTACAAACGGACACGCATGCGTCAATATGAGATTAAATTATCTCTTCTGTCTAGTTATCTATAGATTCATTCATTAATTTACTTCGGCTTAGTCTCTATTTCAGAGGTCGCCACAGCTGAATGAACCACCAACTATTCCAGCATATGTTTTAACAGTCAGATGCCCTTCCAGCCGCAACCCAGTACTGGGAAACACCCATACACTCTCGCATTCACACATACTCATACAATTTATTTTATTCAATTAACTTATAGCGCATGTCTTTGGACTGTGGGGGAAACCGGAGCACCTGGAGGAAACCCACGCCAACACTGGTAGAACATGCAAACTCTACACAGAAATGCCAACTGACCCAGCCCGGGACTCGAACCAGTAACCTTCTTGCTGTTAGGCGACAGTGCTAACCACTGAGCCACCTATAGATTTGTATACTTTCATCTGAATTCATTGAAATAAAGTATATAATCTGAAGTATTCATCCAGTTCGACCTTTTTAAAGATGTCAAAGAAGACGATTTACCACTATATATCCTGAAGAATAATACAGATACAAGTAGCCGACCATATTTGCATCAAACTAAATTGACTGAAGTGACATAAACATGAAATTGCATATAAATAAAAATACATACATA
>CAIGQW010005009.1:842342-856385 GCA_903798125.1 Danio choprae | reverse complement strand
TGAATCAGTACATCATTAACTGGAGATTCACTATGACTGTATCATTTGAATCAGTGAATTAATAACTTTAGATTCACTCTGACAATTTCAACTGAATTAGTGAATCATTAACTGAAGATTCACTCTGACCATATAATTTGAATCAGTGAGTTGTTGGATAATTAGTTATTTAACTTGACATAAAAACTTATGATTTTTTTAACTCAAATTTTATGACCACAGATTATTAAATCAATCAGTTGAATTAACTGATAATTAAATAACCTTTTAGAAAATGTTAAGATTGGTGTTTTAAAAATCATTTCAAATGCATCATATTAATATAATGGTAATACTTTTTTAAATTCCCACTCACATTCGCAGTAGGCCTTTGTAGAAGGGTCGTGTGAAGAAGGCATCCAGTAGATATTGATGGATAAGAGCGAGACCCAGAATACGGCCGCTAAACCGAAACCTGACAACAAAAACATGTATACATTATCAAAGCAACCTCACAACAGAAAGATGTTGTATATATTACCAATACAAAGTCATGCCAAAATAACACTGGGACATATTTCTGCTGGTTTTGACTGGAACGGGGTCTATCAAATATAGTCTTAAAGGCTAATTATAGTATGTTTTAAACTAATCTTACTTATAGTACTTTCTAAATCTTGATTTTAATATTGGATGTGGTGAAAGTATCAGCAAGGACTTCAGAAATCTGCTCTCACCATTCATGATGATTGTCAACGAAGGCAGACATGGGACTGATCTGAACGGTGTAGGTGTCGTTGGCTGAATACTCAAACAAACCATAATAAGGGTTAAAGAGCTCCCTCGACACCAGAAAGAAAAACTCTCTTGATGGGCCACTGTAGTCCAATCTGAACAGATGCAAAAACAGAAAAATGTGTTATAATAAAATAAAATAGAAAAATAAAAATAAAAGAAAATTGAAAATAAAAGAAAAAAGAAATAAAATAAACAAATAAAAAAAAAATAATAATAAAAATAATAATAATAATAATAAAAGAAAAGAAAAATAAAAGAAAAATAATAAAAGAAATGAAAAATAAAAGAAAAATAATAAAAGAAATGAAAAAATAAAATAATAACAAAAGAAAAAAACAAAAGAAAAAAATAAAAGAAAATTAATAATAATAAAATAAAATAAACAAAACTAAATAAAAATAATGAAATAAAATAAAATAATAAATTAAACAAAACAAATCTAAACAAAAAATAACAAAAGAAATTAATAATAATAATAATAATAATAATAATAATAATAATAATAATAATAATAATGATATAAATAAAAACTAAATAAAAGTAATAAAATAAAACAAAAAACTAAATAAAAATAATAAAATAAAATAAAAACAGTAATAATAAAATAAAGTTAAATAAAAATAATTTAAAAATTAAAAATTATAATATAATAAATTTAAATTAAATTAAATTAAACAAAAGTATAAAATGAGTACAAATTAAATGTAAACAGTAAAAAACAACTGATCATAACCAATTACAATATTGGGTTTAAACATATGCTTTGTTAAACTATACTTAAAACTTTTAAATAAAATATGAAGTAAAAATAATTACTTATACAAAATCTTTATAATACAACAAAATGTAATTAAACAAAACACAAATGTCAAATAGTTTTTAAAGTCTGGTTATTTTTAAAATCTATGGTAACACTGACCCCTCTTCTCCAACAAAGCTCACGTAGAGTTTGCTTCTCTGGAGATCTTTGCGAGAGTAGCACATGATCTGATTGAAGGCGTCCTCCAGTAGATGATCTCTGCGGATTATCAGCCTAAAACACAGGTCATCATGATTGTGAATGTGTGTTCATGCATTATAAAGCTTAGCGTACGACACAGATGCTTACTTGACTTTGCCAGGACCCTGTCCGTAGCCTTTAGTCTCAAGCTTGCGATAGAAATTTCGAAGTTTGGCTTCAAAGTCTCGTTTGTAGGGCGCAGGGGCCCGAGCGTTGGCTCTCTGTGTACCTAAGAGGAGAAGATCAGACTTACAAAACAGTATGGCAAAAAAAACGGCATCTTATCATCTAACATGTCTGACTCTTTACACAGGATTTATTTTATATCAACTGAGTCAAATAATTTAGGCATAAAATAAATTAAATGTAACTGAGGTCTCCATCATCTTTTTATAGGATGAATTTACTTAAATTATTGTTTTTAATTCATTGTTATCAATCAATCAATCAATAATTTTATGCAACGAATTTACTTAAATTATTGTTTTTAACACATTGTTATCAATCAATCAATCAATTAATAATTTCATGGGATAAATTTACCTAAATTACTGTTTTAATTCATTGTTAGCAATCAATCAATCAATCAACCAACCAACCAACTATCAATCAATGAATCAATCAATGAATCAGTCAATCAATCAACCAACCATCCAATCACTCAACCAACCAACCAATCAATCAATCAAACAATCAATAAATCAATCAATTAACCAATCAGTCAAACCAACCAATCAACCAATCACTCAACCATCTTTTTATGGGATGAATTAAATTAAATTATTGTTTTTAATTAATTGTTATCAATCAATCAATCAATCTATCTATTTATGGGATGAATTTACTTAAATTATTATTTTGCATTCAGTGTTATTAATCAGCCCATTTGAACAAAATAAAATCTATATTTTAAACAAAAAACAACAACAAGATCTGCATTAAATCTAATGAGATATAAAAGTGTAACTTCGAAGTAAAAACAAAGTCCACTTGGATTTTTAAATAAATAAAGTTTAACCACACAATTAAGTTTAGAATAAATAACTAAGCAAGCAAGTAAGATAATGATTGAACGAATGAATTGACTAATACTAAACAATAACAAAAGCAGCTGTCTGTAATTTCCAATTTGACCAAAGAAAGGGGCTGCAGAATCTGCTGAAGCAGCGGCCAGAGTAATCCCAGCAGTGACTAAAGTCAGATCATGGTGAATTAAACCATGATTCCATCTGGCAGCGAGACGTCCGCCACACTCCAAACAGACTTTTGGAAATCACAGTGTCAGTATAACGGCTAAAAACCAGCCTGCAGGGATCAGCCAAAAAACCCTGGAGTCCAGCTACATGTCAAATCCCAGACAGCGGATTTGATGCTTTGGGGGCCAAACTGAAAAAACACCCAGGAAAGCTGGACGGCTGAACGCCAAGCTCCACAACCAAAGCAAAGCAATGCTGGGGAAGCATGCGTTTTGAAAAGGGTCTCATTTTGTTTCGGAGGTATCCTATGATAGGTTTATTTGCATCCAAGATCAACATTTGAAATCAGCTAATTTCTCAAAGAGTTGCAAACAATTACTTTAATTAATTTGAAGATTCTGAGAGTCTGCTGTCCTCTGTTTGGTCAGACGGCTTTACTGCTTATTTTCCTTTACTGAAATAAAACTCCCATTATCGCATCTGACAGAAGGCTTTCTTCCCTCAGTTTATGGTAATGCTGTTTACAGTAAGGTCTGTGTGGCTTATACTGCATGTACATTCACATGTACTTTTCCACTGTATGGGACAGCACAGCTCACTTTTGGGGGCTTTTCTTCTGCATTCTGTACACAGTACCTGCTACTTTTTTTCGCGTGAGGTTCCAAGGGAGCTGTACCGTACCTTTAAAACATGACGTATAAACACTGCTGATAACTGATTGGTCTAAGAGAGTAGCCACTACCAGCTGCTATATTGCTGGTTCGCATGGCTAAACGGTTTTTATACCACCGCAAGAAAAAGACAGCAGAAATGGCAGCATCATAGTTAATAGAACATGTCCAGACGTTCCTCTTGTTGGTAGCTGGATGGGACAACCCAAATGAAAAATTCCTCATGAAGTCATGGCAGTAGGTGCGGCACAACTATAGCAATAATCCCACCACTTTAAGCGGTACTAAATTGTAGTAGTAATGCAAACTGAGTCTAGCAAGATTGATGTAGAGAACAGAAACTAGTTCAGTTGTTTGAGAGTAAGAGGACATGTTTTTTGCTAAAAGCCAATGAAGAGGATAGGCTGAAATTAATTATTTATTATTTGAAATTATTATTTAACAACTCGTTTCTGTGGTTCCAAATCTAGTAATTTTAACATTTTTACATTTTAAAATAAAAAAATGGGGAGGAGGGGGATCTAACACTTTAATTAAGTCAAGTCAAGTCAAGTCGTGCTTTATTGTCATTCCGCTACATGTGTACATACAGAGGAACGAAATGTCGTGTCTCGCAGGACAACGGTGCTACATGGATTAATCACAAATACAAACACAACACTGGACATAAGAGCTATTATAAAAAAAACCTATGCATAACTAACATATATTATAAAATTAAATAAAATACTTAAACTATACACAAAAGACAGGCTATACAAGTACTTTTACATGAGACTGAACAATGTTGTGCAGGATATTGTGCAAAAAAAAAGGTATTTAAGGTCTAATATTGTGCAAGAGGTATTTAATGTTGAAGCAAGCAGTGCAACATGATTGTGGTACATTTATAGTAAACATTGATTCCTTGCAAGGTGGAGTTTAGATAAAGTGTCAGGTGCATAAGAGAGAAGAGTGTTTCTACAGGTGGTTTGTCAAGCCCACTCACCTGAATGAAGGACAATTTAAAAATGCACAGTGTTTCCAAAAGACATGGAGTGATTAGGAAAGTGTCTATAGTGCTAATGTGCAACCTGGTGCAAGAGTCAGAGAGACGAGGGGGTGTCCTTCCACAGGTGGTTTGTTAAGCGTATGGGACATACTCATAATCTTTACAACTTTGATTCAGATCTCTTACATTTACTAACAGCAGCATTACACACACCATATATAAAAAGCCTAATAGGAGCACTTTAAATTTGCAATATTATGTAGGATAATGAGTGTCTTAATATATGTTTCTGGAGTGTTTGTTATAGTAGATGTGATGGAGACGAACAGACCTGGAGAGTTTTGAGGAGAGGAGACTGGAGACCCGCGCGGTGACTGGCAGTAGCTGGGGTGCAGTAAGGCATGAGGTGGCACATACGACATCACTTCCTCTTCAAACAAACTACAACAAGAATAGGAAGCAATTAACATGAATACAAGAATACATTGACATGAGTAGTCTGTCCAAAAATGAAAATATTAGGGCGGTTGATTTAATGCGTAAATTGAATTTTGCAATTAACCCAGTCGCTCTGCCCTAGACCTGGCATTTTTTTACATTTCATACAGATGATTGGTGATGAACATGCTGCAGGAAAACAACTATACTATAGAGACTATAGAAACAACTAGACTATAGAGTACAGTAAAATACCCCAAAAATTCAAGATATGGGGGTAAAAATTTTAAAAATCTAAAAAATGTAATAGTCTCATAACTGTTTCATATTATATGTTCAATATCACACAAGTGTTGTTTCTGTTTTGAATGGTGATTGCATTAAGAGCCTATTTGATTTTTATAAACATTGTCCATTAATAAGAAGTTATTATTATTAGACACAATATATTCTTGCCCAGTTGTGCCAATAAAAAAAAAAATATATATATATATATATATATATATATATATATATTCATTCATTCATTCATTTTCATTTCGGCTTAGTCCCTTTATTAATCTGGGGTTGCCACAGCGGAATGAACCGCCAACTTATCCAGCATATGTTTTACGCAGCGGATGCCCTTCCAGCCGCAACCCATCACTGGGAAACATCCACACACTCTCATTCACACACATACACTACGGACTATTTAGCTTACCCAATTCACCTATACCGCATGTCTATAAATATATATATATATATACGTCCATTTTACAGTGTCAAATCCAGTACCTGAGCAAAATCACCAGGTCTGCATCGCTGGAGAGACGAGCCAAGCCTGACGCTCCTTCATTTCGAATGAACTGCACCTTCTCCCTGCAGATCAGAATCAGAAAAGTCAACATTTTCATAATCGACAGGCTCAAGATTGAGGTTTATTTTGTAGTGTTTCTCACCTGAGTGAGTGATTCCTAATGAGCTCAGGCTGCCTCTCCTGAAGGATCTCAAATATGTTCGGCTGCCGCAGAAATGCCACTATTTTTTCATTATAGGCTGAGGAGAGAGGAACGAAGCAGCTGGTCAAATGTCAAACCGCACAGCACCCTTTTGGCTCCACATTTTGACAGACAACTGCTTTGCTATTCAGTTGATTAGCCCTCCTGTTAACTTGTATTCTTTTTAATTAAATAATTAGTTAAAATTTTACATTTTAATTGTTGCTTAACGAAGAGAAGATCTTTTAAACACATCTTTAAACATAATAGCTCTAATAACTCATTTTTGATGACTAATTTCTTTAGTCTTTGCCCTGGTGACATTGCATAATATTTTTCTACTTATTTTCCAAAGTATTAGTATTCAGCTAAAAGTGCAATTTAAAGAGTTAACCAGGTTAATCAGGTTAATATAATAGTATATAATTAGTATAATTAGGCAAGTCATTAAACAACAGTGGTTTGTTCTGTAGATAATTAAAAAAAGGGGGGGGCCAATTATATTGACCTTAAAATTGTTTTAAAACTGCATTTATTCCTGCCAAACTAAAAGAAATAAGACTTTCTCCAGAAGAAAAAAAACATTATAGGAAATATTGTGAAAAATATTTGAAAGATAATACAAATTTCACAGGAGGGCTAATAGATGTGTTTACAGAAGCTCAGCTGTAAACAACTCACCGACAGGAACTAAGTCTTGACACTGGTTGCGATTGGCTGTGAAGGTGTTGGAGGGGCGCGGCAGTACAGCAGGTCCAGCATGCCGAGGGTCATCGCCCACCTGCAGAACAAACAACACAGGAAGGGACCTCAGGTGTTTTTCACTCACGTAGAAGAGTATGCTAACTTTGGGTCATATTACTTCCTCATTAATGGGCCTTCATGTTATTTAGCTATGTCCCCTGTCAATCATCTTATCGCATCATCCAAATTTATTCATTCTTTCATTCATTTTCCTTTAGCTTAGTCTCTGATTTATCAGGGGTCTAATTGATTTACTTCTAGTGTAAAATGTAAATAAATTACAGTAAAAACACTGTAAAAATGGTCATACTGTAAAGTTAAAATGTGGCAAAAGGCATTTTACCATATAAAGAAGTTGCGGTAAAGCTTTTTTACTGTAAAATGAAATTGCGGTAGAGTCCTGCGACTGTAAAACACTCTTGGCTGTGCTGAAATTTAGCTGTATCTCACTGTATCTGTATCTCACATGTGATAGTGCTAATATACTGCATATACAGACAATACATATATTACCTCCTCATTAATTCACACATCACCATTCTCTCATAAATACTAATTGAGAAGGCTAAAACTTAATTGATATGACTTCATTTACTTTTGCATAATTCACTAGATATTAGCTCCCGAGTGAGTGTACTTAAAAGATGAAAGCTTCATTAAGAGCCTCTAACTGCAGATCTGACAGCTCTTTTGCTAAAGCTGAGAGGACTGTAAAACTTTCCCTGGCCTTTTCTTCCCCTTGGTGTTTCTACGAGCACAGGGACATTTTTAATTAAGTGAGCTCATTTGCATTTTTTATGTTATGAAGACACAGAGGATTTAAAGATCAGTGGAAGAATATTTAGACACAATATGTTTACATGCATCCACATATGGCCCGCTGACAAGTGCACTCGCGCAGGGGATTGTGGGTGGACTGATGTGGAAATGCTGGGACTACCAAAGTCATCGGCATATTTACGAGGCCTGAGAGGTCGATCCGTTCTCCACATGACCCTAACGGGACACAAGATTGCATCCCCTAATGAGAAACCTGCTGAGAATATTATTCGTATGCAAAATGGCCACAGCTAAAAATATTCTCATTATAATATCCTGAGTTCCATAGTTTTTTTGGGTTAAAGCGCACCTGAAATTAAAGGCACCGTGTGTAATTTTAGCCACTAGAGGGCGTGTATTCACAACAAACAAAAGCATAATTTGATTACACCGTAATCGTGGGAGTTGTAGTCTTCAAAGTATTCAACACTTACTATCATGATAGTATGAATCAAAGTAAAGAGTGTAGCAATTGCTGAATGAAAAATGAAAGCAGTAGCCCTTTTACTAAGCCACAGTCCACCACTTCTGGTTCTTCTGCTCTTGATCAAGTGGAGAAAAAAGCAGCGATGTTTTATCATACTAAAACGTATAAGATAAAAAGTAATAGATTACACATTAATAATGACTAACTTTAAACTATAATTTGATTACATTACTAGTTACTTCATGTTACAAGTAATCAGATTACTAATTGCAATACTTTTAAATTACTTTGACAGTACATCAAGCTTAAAAAATATGCTAAGTCTAATTTATTTCTTTATCTTTATCATTAATTTAATATTGACTGCAAAATATTCCATAGTTTGCATCTCTTCACAGTCTGCTTTGTTATTTTCGATTTAACGATTGGTGACGCACAGCACTGTCACAATATATTTCTAAACAGATCCAGTGCGTTTATCGCATTGAAATTTATACATGCTTGACTTTAAAAATATAATATAATTATTATTATGGTAACACTTTAGTCTAAGTAACAATTCACACCACTTACTACTGGTTTATTACCTGCCTAGTATTAAGATATTAACTGTTTATTAGAACTTATAAAGTAGGATCTTATTTTACATCCCTAATCCTTTCAGTTTCAGGGGGACTTTAAAAGGGAACCTATTTTGTCATTTTATACAAGATGCAAAATAAGTCTCAGATGTCCCTGGATTGTGCATGCGAAAATTCAGCACAAAACACCACACAAATAATGTTTTATAACTCTTTGAAAGTGCCCCTTTTAGGCTTGATCCTAATTGTGTCGTTTTGGTGACTGTCGCTTTAAATTCAAATGAGATTGTGCCCTTTTTTGAAAAGAGGACGAAGCTACAAATGCCTGTGTGTCAGCATAACTAATATTATCAGCACTAATATTATTTGACAATATCAAAAGAAATGTCTCAGAAGAAGATCTTTGGTGTTCATTTGTGCAATCCTAAAACTCCAGATTTATAATGCCTCTTAAAGGACAGCTGCTTCTCACTTAGGGCTATTTTTGCATAACAGGCCCCCTTTAAGGAGAGCTTAAAGGAGGATGGTTGATGCCTGAATTCTGCAGGCAAGCGTGTAATTGGAGGAGCCTGTGATGGGTGTGGTTAGCTTACCTCTCCTGCGCTGTGGCTGCGCTGGCGGCTCAGATGCTGGCGGTGGGCGAGAAGACTGCTGGGACGGGCACTCTGCAGCGGCAGCCGTGGGTCAATGAATGTGGTCGCCCTGCAGTTGTGATCCACGAAGAAAGGCTGAGAGAGAAAAACAACATCATGTCAAGCTTTACCAGCAAGTAAGCAGGCCTGAGGTTTAAAAGCACAAATGTAAAGCTCATGTTCAAGCACTTACATGAACCCGCTGGTAAAATCGCATGAAATATTTACAGTGTGTGTTACGGCTGTTCTTTCAAAGCATATTAAAACATTAATTTGTGGTAGCGCCTGCTTTCCTGCCAGGCTTCCATTATAAGCATTTCACTGTAAAGCTCTTCCTGGCACATCAATATGATTTTATGTTGTAACTGACAACAAGCTACTGATAAATATATTCTGAATACATATATATATATATATATATCTTTGCCATGATGACAGTACATAATATTTTACTAGATATTTGTCAAGACACTAGTATTCAGCTTAAAGGGCAATTTAAAGGCTTAACTATGTTAATTAGATTAACTAGGCAAGAGTAATTAGGCAAATCATTGTATACTGATGGTTTGTTCTGTAGACAATCGAAAAAATATTATATTGCTTAAGGGGGCTGATAATATTGACCTTAAAATGGTTTTAAAAAATGTATTCTAGCCAAAATAAAACAAATAAGACTTTCTCCGGAAGAAGAAATATTATTGGAAATACTATGAAAAATTCCTTGCTCGGTTATATATATATATATATATATATATATATATATATATAGCTAAAGGCAAAATTATTAACTAATGAAATTTTCATTGTTTTTCAATTATTCCCCAAGTGATGTTTAAAAGAGCAAAGAAATTATCACAGTATATCCTACTATATTTTTTCTTCCTGAAATTTGTTTTTATTTCGCTCAAATGTTTACTCAATTTAATCATTTTAAAAGCCAATATAATTAATCCCCTTAAACTATGTATTATTTATTTATTCATTTTCTTTTCGGCTTAGTCCCTTTATTAATCTGGGGTCGCCACAGCGGAATGAACCGCCAACTTATCCAGCATATGTTTTACGCAGCAGATGCCCTTCCAGCTGCAACCCATCACTGGGAAACATCCATACACACTCATTCACACACATACACTACGGACAATTTAGCTTACCCAATTCACCTGTACTACATGTCTTTGGACTTGTGGGGGAAACCGGAGCACCCGGAGGAAACCCACGAAAACACGGGGAGAACATGCAAACTCCACACAGAAATGCCAACTGACCCAGCCGAGCCTCGAACCAGCGACCTTCTTGCTGTGAGGCGATTGTGCTACCCACTGCGCCACCAAGCTGCCTGTATTATTTATTCAAGCATTCATTTTCATTTCGGCTTAGTCCCTCTATTAATCTGGGGTCGCCACAGCAGAATGAACCACCAGCTTATCCAGCATATGTTTTACGCAGCGAATGCCCTTCCAGCTGCAACCCATCACTGGGAAATGTATTATTTATATCTTGTATAAATATATTTAGATCTTTTTATCTTATATAGTTATATACAATATATATTCAAACTTCTTAAGTGACAGAAAATTAAATAACACAATTATGTATTTAAATAGAAGTTATTTTTGTTGTTATAGAGAATCATTATTGTCTGTATCTTATGCAGAACAGATACTTTTGAAATGCTATTTTTCGAAATACAATTTACTGATGTGAAGCAATTTGTTTCATCATTCAAGATGATGCCAACCATCGAAGATTTCGAGGACAACACATACATTTAATACGCAAATACACTTCATTGAACATGTGCACATAGACATCACCTACATACTATATAACTGCAGATTAACTATATATATAATAACTTTATCTGTTAAAAGTGATTAGTTACTAGTTAATTAGTTAAAGTTTTTAGTAATAATAAAGTTATGGTAACTAATAACTAATAAATAATGTGCACATTTGTAAAGCTGCTTTGAAACAGTAACTATTGTGAAAAGTGCTATACAAATAAACTTGAACTGAATTGAATCAATACATTTGGGGTGAGTATAAGAATCTTTTTTCAAAGAAATCTGATTCAGGAAAACTGCATTAAATTGAATTGAAGTGACACTAAATGCATGTATGATATTACTAACACATCATATTTCACTTAATATTTGTCTAAGTTTTATTACATCTACAAATGTCAAGATGAAGAATGGATAGAGAGAGAGGTAGAGAAATGAATATGCAGAGGAGCTGTTTCCAGACCTTTCCCGTATGGTCGTGTTTCATTTCCCAGCCCCGCGGCAGATCCAGCTGTTTGTTGGCGAACATGTTGAGGAAGGCAACCAGGTCTCGGTTGTGCTGGTAGCGCTCGAAGTGATGCGCGTCCCGTCGCACTTTACTGATCATGTGTTTTAGACACGTGTTACTTGTAAACATGCGGTAGGCACTCTGAGAAGGAGAACACAAACGGTCAAGGGGTTTTCATACTGCAGTGGTTTAGTTGCCTCCTAAAAACATGCTTCAGCAATTCATACTTTAAAATAAATAAATAAAGGGAGTCACTGCAGGCACTTTTTTCAGTCTAATGTTAATAAAAGCTCCAAAATACACTTATGAATGCTTCTTATCAATTTGTATCTGTAGATTAAAATTATGTTACTTCATTTCTAATGGTAGTTTTTTCCTAAATGAGTTTTTTCTCCTGCACTGAGCCATAAATCTCCATTTCAGCAGCTTTTACATACTGTAGTTCACTCTTTTATTCATATATGTGTTCTGAAGACTGTTATTGAAAGATATGCTTTTTAAATCAAGAGTTTTTCATACTGCAATGGTTTAGTTGCCTCCTAAAAACATGTTTCAGCAATCTACACTTAAAAAAAATAAATAAAGGGAGTCACTGCAGGCACTTTTTTTCAGTCTAAGGTAAATAAAAGCTCCGAAATACACTTCTGAATGTCTCTTTTTTCGCACTTTATCAATTTGTATCTGTAGATTAAAATTATGTTACATATTTTTAATGGCAGTTTTTGTCACACCTCCTGCACGTTCTGTCAGCCCCGATCACCAGTCACACTCTCCAGCCACTACACAACGCACTCACTCACCAGATTACTAATCACGCTCACCTGCGCACTCATCACATGCACCTGCTCCTGTCATCACCACCACTCCATATAACCCACGCACTCCTTTCAGTCATTGTCCGGTATCTTCTTCACTTGGTCGCAACTCTCTCTGTCTGCTCATCTGGATCATCCGCCAAGGCTATCCGTGACTCATCTTACCCAGAGACTAACCCCTGTCATCGGCTTGCTCTACTTAAGGGAAGTGACTATATTGAACTGTTTGCATGCACCGCTCGGTGCGAAGATATACTTGTGTTTAATAAACACTGTGTGAAAAGATATCCTTGTCTCTACCTTCTGTGATCCGTGACAGTTTTCATATGCGTTAGATTATATGCATTTTTTTATGCTAATAATTGTTAGAATAATCTTTGGGTTGTTTCAATATTTTTTGATAAATATATCTCCCAAAATTCTCTTTGAATAAACCTTTGACTCAAATGTGACAAAAAAATCCTGACTTCATCCAGTGTTCAGATTTTTATGCTAAAGAAATTAGCAAATTAGTAGATATATTCAAAACAATTGCTTATTTAACTGTAATACAAACAATGTTGGTAATTCATAATGTAACCAATCAACCAACTAGGTATGCTGATACTAAATAATTCATATTTTAACCTATGTATTTTCTGGTATTAACATCCATATTAGCTTTTAATTCCCCTAAAAACTTCTTCATAGTGGAAAAAGCCTCTTTAGACAAATGAAACAAGTTTCTTTGAAGAACTTTTGGTAACACTTTAAAATAATGGTGTTAATGTATTTACTAGCATGAACAATACATTTATTACAGCTAATTACATGTATTGCATTGTTGTTAGTTAACTAAGTACAACTGGATTTTAAAAGCATTAGTAGTTGTTTAACTATAATTAACTAATGCTGTTCTGCAGGTTTCACAGTCAAATTTAAGACTTTTTAAGACCATTATGAACGAAATTTTAGACTAATACAAGCCTTAACCATAAAGATTGTTACTTTAAACAATCTTTAAAAAAAAAATTAATTACTTGAACAATACTTAAATAATGTGTCAAAACAAGCAAACCATACATACATTTTTATGATATAACTTTTTTTAAGCTTTAAAAACTATAATAAACTACAAGGTCTGTCCAGGTCAGTGTCCTCACCACATATGGTCTATAAATACATAAAGAACTTACAAATGTTATGGTGAGGAGGATAATAAACCTTATTGGTAAATAGTTATAGATAAAGTTTTGTTTTTGTTGGCCTTATTGGGTAGCTTTACGTGGACATTAAAAAATGAAGACCCATTTAAAAGGACATAAGATTGATTCAAGTCAACATTTCAGTGAATTGAAGACTTTTTAAGGCCTAAAACTTTGGTTTTGAAATTTAAGACATTTTCCTGAAGTATTGCCATACTTTTAGTTGTTCATTCATTCACTTCTTTTTCCTTCAGGCTTAGTCCCTTATTTATCAGGGGTCGCCACAGCAGAATGAACTGCCAACTATTCCGGCATATGTTTTACGCAGTGGATGCCCTTTCTGCTGCAACCCATTACTGGGAAACACCCATACACACTCATTCTCACACACACACACGCATACACTATGGTTAATTTTGTTCATCCAATTCATCTTTAGTGCATTGGTTTGGACTGCCGGTAAACCAAAGCACCCGGACAAAACCCACGCCAA
>CAIGQW010005009.1:780817-814459 GCA_903798125.1 Danio choprae | reverse complement strand
AGAGAGAGAGAGAGAGAGAGAGAGAGAGAGAGAGAGAGAGAGAGAGAGAGAGAGAGAGAAAGAGAGAGAGAGAAAATGAAGACCTCACATCAGATATATGGCATGTGAACACAAGCAAGGCATCAGATCACAAACATCACACTTTAATGATGCTTAATGTTCACACAGATAGATTCACTCTGTTTGGTGCTGCGATCAAAGAAACAGTTCACCCCAAAAAATTGACATTATTAAGTCATCTTCATGTCTTTTCAAATATCAATGACTGCCTTTTTTCTGTAGGACATTCAGGATATAATTAAAGTGTATGAAAACTGGTGCTCTCAAAATGATAAGAAAAAGCAGCATAACAGTTGCAGAAAGATGGTGTGAATGTGATACATTTATTCTACAGTATTTTTAAAAAATAAAATAATTTACTGAATATTCAATTTTTATCAGTATTTTAGTATAGTAATTTTTATTAATATTTAAGGAATAACAGCAACATACAATAAAATAGTCTAATAGTTAATCTCACTCTCTTTTTTCTTTTGCTAAATCCACAAACTTTTAAGTCCCAAAAATCAAGTAAACATTTAAAAAAAGGCTAAATATGGCAGTTAAACATTTTCAACCAATCAAACTCTCCAAAGTGAGAAAGCAATCTTTGTCACAATTTGTGATGTGTTATCATGTATGTATGTTTCATGAAAAGCAACAGTGAGTACGTTTACATGGACACCAATAATCCAATTTTAATACAATTAAGTACTCTGAATAATTAAGAGTCTACCATGTAAACAGAGATTTTTGATTACCTTAATCCAACTAAAGTCATAATCGAACTAAGAAATTGAATTAAGTCACGTGGAGTATGTCGATTTTAATGGCATTATTGAAGTGCAGTACAGACATGTAAACATCGCATTCAAATCAATACCGTTGTGTAGGATTTTCGCCACATTGTGTGACAGGACAGTCTATACACACTCGACTGTTTGACATTATTCTCTGCACCTACAGAGTCAGAGAAGGACCACAGACACCTGCATCGTGAAATGCATTGGCGTGCGGTATCAAATTCCATTAAAACTACACTCCTCCAGCAGTTCATACTTGCATCCAATATCTCGTTCGTCATGGGGGCATGCATGAAATGTTCCTGAATGAAAGTGAAAGTGCCAAACTGCAGCTAAAGTCGACAAATTAAAAATGAAACACCAGAAATTACATGAAACTCCAGAGGAAATGTGGATAGCGTGGTGACGCAATGATGTTAATCGAATTATAACATGTAAAACGGGATCATGAACGGAACATTCAAAAAGCAACTCATGTAAACACCTTAATCACATTATTGTCTTATCAGATTAAAGCAAATCATTCGATTACTGATGTCCATGTAAACGTAGTCAGTGTTTACTTTGCTAATGCCTCTCAAACACCTGGATTAACCTGAAGCATAGACATTTTCAAGAGAATCTAATTGACAGTGGAATTTGGCCGGACAAACGTATTTCAGATATGCCCAAAACACATAAAAATGCACGATTTGTGCTCACAATGATAGAGTATATAAAGACAAGCCAAAATAAGCCAGCAACGCTATTGTTTATTCACTGAAATGAGCAAAACCCCAGAACATAAACAGCTGCACTCCAGCCAATCAGAAGACATTGTGAAAGCAAACAGAACCATTGAAAAAAAAAGCAACAAAAAAAAACAATCAAATCGAGCAGAAAAACACTTTAACATTATGACAATTTTAAAGCACTTCAGAACAAAGCAAAGAATCTACATGTGTGAAAATGCCCTGAATTATTTCTGAAGGATCATGTGAAACAATAAACAATGAGTAATGATGCTGAAAACTCATGCGTCATAGTAAACACAATTAAACAGAAAGCAACTATTTTAAATTAGATTCTTCACATATTATAATCAATATTGGGGGGACACGGTGGCTTAGTGGTTAGCACTGTCGCCTCACAGCAAGAAGGTTGGTGGTTCGAGTCCCGGCTGGGTCAGTTGGCATTTCTGCGTGGAGTTTGCATGTTCTCCTCGTGTTGGTGTGGGTTTCCTCCGGGTGCTCCGGTTTTCCCAACAGTCCAAAGACATGCGCTATAGGTAAATTGGGTAAGCTAAATTGTCCGTAGTGTATGTGTGTGAATAAGAGTGTATGGGTGTTTCCCAATGATGGGTTGCAGCTGGAAGGGCATCGGCTGCTTAAAACATATGATGGATAAGTTGGCGGTTCATTCCGCTGTGGTGACCCCTGATGAATAAAGGGACTAAGCCGAAAAGAAAACTAATGAATGAACATTATATTATATTATTCATTCATTCATTTTCATTTCGGCTTAGTCCCTTTATTAATCTGGGGTCGCCACAGCGGAATGAACCACCAACTTATCCAGCATATGTTTTACGCAGCGGATGCCCTTCCAGCTGCAACCCACAGATCCATTCACACACATACACTACGGACAATTTAGCTTACCCAATTCACCTATACTGCATGTCTTTGGACTTGTGGGGGAAACCGCAGCACCCGGAGGAAACCCACGCAAACACGGGGAGAATTTCAAAAAGCGTACACAGTGGCCTCTGGTGGATTCGCGAAAACAAAAACTACAAAAAAAACGTACTTCCTGGGACATATTTGGTACTCTCCAGTAATGTATATAGCAGTACGTTTTCAGAATAAGCCTGGGTTAATAGAAACACTCTTCTAAAAAAACAAATAAACAGAAAAAACACTCCCCCTTACTCTAGCACCTATTTCTCTGTATAATTAGCACTTCTTTTATGTATTGCCCCTTCTTGTTGAATTGCCGAATGCCTCCTCAATCGTCTGCTAAATGTAAATGTAAGAGACGAGTCTAATATTTCTGGTGCCAGTTTGGCTGTAAATGTGGCTGCAGAAGTGTGCGTACGAGTGTGTGTATGTGTGTGTTGAGCAGGAGTTGAGAAGGTCCCACTGGGCTATCTGCTGCTTATGTAAGTGCCGTGCTGTTCGCTCGCTCGCTCTCCCACACATCTCCGCTGCATTGTTTAAAAGTGTGACAGCGAGGAACTTTCCTGGGAAATGTCACTATCAATGAAAACTGGAAGCGGGGAGGCTGAGGGCTGACAGGTGAAGTGTGTTTACTTCTCTGTGAAGCATGTGTGTTTGTAGACGCTGAAGCGCAGAGGTTCATTCGTGCTGTCAAACAGAAAACGAGGACCAGTCGAAATGTGCTGGAGGAGGTTACAACACTCAAACCATGCTTTAAAAGCCTTAAATGGACACAAATGATTTTTTTTCCAATTTCTGCTTTAACCAAGGCTGCCAATTTGATGTCAAGTCAAGTTGAGCTTTCTTGTCAATCCGCTACATGTGTGGACATAAAGTGGGATGAATTGTCGTCTCGCAGGAGCACGGTGCTACATAATCATAAATATGAACACAAAACTGGACGTAAAAGCTATTTTAAACCTATAGCTAGGCCTGTCACGATATTTATTTTGTTGTTGTATGATATGTTGCACCAAAATATATTGCAATAAACGATATTATTGTCACTGTTAAATCTAATTATTTTACTTGCTTGTGTCAGTGTTCGTCCGCGTCATCTTTTGTTATTGTCATGTGATTCCTTTTTGTCCTTCTCCCGCCACCGTCATTGTTCATCTGTTCCACCTGTGTTCATCCCGTCTGTGTCATCAGTGTAATCAATCCTTTATCTGTTTATACCCTTTCGTCTGTGTCCTTCGTGGTCCGGTATTTTGATTCGTGTGGTCGTCTGTTCCTGTGTCTGCCTGTCTTCCCGCATCCAGTATATGTTCCCGTAAGTGTTCAATAAATCCGTGTTTGTTAATGTTTCTCATTCTCCGTCTCGTTATGTCATCTTCCGCCAGCCAGGCGTTACAGCTTGCAACAAGGAGCAAATAGAGTGTTCACCTATTAAAATGCCCTTACAGAGCAAACTCACCAGTTTGTTTTACTCAGTGCAAACCAGCCGACTGTCAACGCATCTTAATTTCCACCCTTTCTGTTTCATTTGGGTACAGATTACGTTCGCCGCAGCTTTTCAGACATCATGTTGTGCTCAGGATATTTCTGGCTTTTTTTATGTCTTCACCTTTTCTGGCAGCTAAAATTAGCCCTCGTCACAGTTACGCAAATGCTTCCAATGAAACTTTTCATCATTACTTCAGCAGCTCATCTGTACGTCGCTGTCAGAGCCAATCCTCAGAGGAGCAACTGCTCTATTTTACAACAGCAACAGCAGACAGCAGAGAAAAAAAAGCATAACATTCAGCTCACACACATACAAACGGCAGGCCACAGATTAGAACAAGTTCAGATAAGTTGATTAATAAATTAATATTTAATGAGCATTTATTTTGGGATTAAGTTGATATTGTTTAGTTTAGTATTAATCTCCTTGGGGCAACTCATTTTGACATGGTATGGTGCTTCAGATATAACAAAACTACACACTTAATATAACAAATACCAACACTTGACATCAAGTACACAAACAACAACAACAACAATAATAATAATAATAATAATAATAATAATAATAATAATAATAATAATAATAAACCACCATATAGTGGTGCATTTCCTGGCTACATTTGATTGCAGAATGAAGGTGGTTACAGTAGATTAGACAGTATTACAGTAGATTGATTGATACAGTAGGTGATTCTAGTAGACAAGAAAGATTGGTTGCATTTTTTTTCTAACATGAATAAATTAAAATTCATTTTAGGATTGCATTAATTTGCTATGTTTTTGATTGATTCATTTATATTTGGATTATTTTGATTTACCTTTTGCATTAAAAGTTTCTGTGGTGAGACAAAGAAATGTACAGAAATTAATGTGCATGCTTAATAACTATGGAGAATTATTATGACAAAACTAAAAATATGAAATAATAAAGCAAAACATTAATTACACATTTTATACGCAAAATAATAATGTGAAATTTGGATTAAAAAATGTATGTTTTTTTCATTACTTCATGTCAAATTTATTAAGAATCTCTCAAAAATAATAGATGTTTTTGATTGATTCATTTATTTTTGGATTATTTTGATTTACCTTTTGCATTAAAAGTTTCTGTGGTGAGACAAATAAATATACAGAAATGACATGTTGTCTTTATTATAATATACAATAAATGTGCATGCATAATAACTATGGAGAATTAGTATGACAAAATGCTTATATTAAGTAATAAAAAAACATATTAATTACACATTTTTATATGGATAATAATTATATGAAATTTTGATTTAAAAATACATGTTTTTTTCCCCACGTTACTTTAATGTCAAATTTATCAAGAATCTCTTTGAATTTGAATGAAATATGTAGCATTAATCTTCTGCAGTTCACCTCGAGTTGCTTCACTTCTGAGTTGCACTATTTGCATTAAACCAGATCATAAGAAAAGGTGACTGTGTTGAAGAATAAAATCCTGCATCTCTGTTGTCAGACGAAAACAAAGTCAGACTTCAGGTTTAGGTAGGCATATTTCAGGTGGTACTGGTTCATACATACATCACTAATACTTTTAGTCATGTGGTCCATTGAACTAATCTGGCATTGATCCACTAGAAGCTCTCCAAAGAAAGGATTCCACTCAAAACGGCACACTATAACAAACAATGTCAAAGTTTTTGGTTGGCCAATCCTTAATGGTGTGTTTGCTCAGAAAGAAGAGACCTAGGCCTGCTTTTTAATCTTTTGAAACAGTGTCTGTATGTATACAGCGTGGTGTGCCTCACTACTCTCCTACTGTATACACACACACACACACACACACACACACACACACACACACACACACACAAGAATGTACAAGACAAGTATGTAGTTGGGTTGTGGAAGTTTTAAACATGCATTTTGTTCAGTCGTAAGTGTGACATGAAATCTTGTTAGATAAGCAATACTGAAAGACTTTTTGTATAATTTTGTCGCTCAGGAAAAATGGGTTATATCAGTTGTTCTAAGCAGTTATTTTCTATAGGACTATTTATCGTAGGTTGACCCAGTTTGGTAAGCAAAAAATGTTTACCAGAGAACGAATGTTTGTTTAAAACTCTTTGGTAACATTTCTTTTTGTTTTGTTCATCGGTTCACTAGTTTCTATTGTATCACTAGTTTCTATGTAGAGTTTAACTAGACCCATGACCTTTAGAACTGGGACGGACGGACGGACAGATAGATAGAAAGATGATAAATGGATGGATGGATGGATAGATAGATAGACAGATATTTTTTCTTTCAAAATTTGCCCACCTTTGTACATTTAAAGTGGCCCATTGCATTTTTAAAGCTTTCTAATTTTGTTTTGTAGTAGTGCTGTTAAACGTTGGAAAATACTAGCGTAGCAATATATTAGTTTTTCCTGCTATATACAGTGTAGTGATTAGAAAACACTTCACCAGATGACTTCAATAGCAATATTCAGAAAAGATATCATTCATTTAGAATGTCTACTTAATCACTAACATGCATCCAAAGTCAAAAAACAGCTACATTTAGTCATATATATATATATACACATACATTTTATACCACCATTTCAAACATTCTTCAGATTTATTCTTTTAAACCCGTCCTTACCACAAACCTAATCTCCTCTGATTGATCAGTTTAGCATTGCAAAATATTCATTCATTCATTCATTTTCATTTCGGCTTAGTCCCTTTATTAATCTGGGGTCACCACAGCGGAATGAACCGCCAACTTATCCAGCATATGTTTTACGCAGCGGATGCCCTTCCAGCTGCAACCCATTTCTGGGAAACATCCATACACACCCATTCACACTCATACACTACGGACAATCTAGTCTACCCAATTCACCTGTAGCGCATGTCTTTGGACTTGTGGGGGAAACCGGAGCACCGAGAGGAAAATTGTAAAATATTATAATTCATAAATACATTTTATGGTGGTTAATGTATAACAAAAACTTTTAAAACCAAAATTATTTTTTAACAAATGTACAGTTGACGTCAGAATTATTAGCCCTCCTAATTTATTAGCCCCCCGTATATTGATTTCCCCATTGTTTCTTTTTAACAGAAAGAAGATTTTTTTCAACACATTTCTAAACATAATAGTTTTAATAACTAATAAATTATTTCTTTTATCTTTGCCATGATGACAGTAAATTATATTTGACTAGATGTTTTTCAAGATACTAGTATTCAGCTTAAAGTGACATTTAAAGGCTTAATTAGGTTAATTAGGTAAGTTAGAGTACTTAGACAAGTCATTGTATAACAGTGGTTTGTTCTGTAGACAATCGAAAGAAAATATTGGTTAAGGGGGTTAATAATATTGACCTTAAAATGGTTTAAAAATAAATAAAAACTGCTTTTAGTCTAGCCGAAATAAAACAAATAAGACATTCTCCAGAAGACAAAATATTATCAAAATTACTATGAAAAATGCCTTGCTCTGTGAAACATCATTTGGGAAATATTTAAAAAAGAAAACAAATTTACAGGAGGGCGAATAATTTTGACTTCAACTTCGAGGTTAAATGCAGAGAGACTCTCAGATTCAATTACAGCGTCCCTCCCATCGAGCCTTTCCCTTCCTTTTAAACTCATCAATTAGTCTCAGATTGCTTTGAGAGCATCACAGTAGGTGCTGGTAGCAGGTGAAACTAATAGGATCAAGAGGAGTTTCACACTAGCGGCGGATCTGACAGGAAGTGTTAGATATCTCATGTATTATTCTCCTCTGATGTGATGGCCAGCAGGATATCTTCACACCAGAGCATGCCACACTGAGATGGCTGCGGTACAATCAAAAAGGGTGAAGATTTTACAAAAAAAAAATAGGTCAGCCGTTTTCCTGATGTCCCACACATGGCATAACTACACAGAGCAGGACTTTGAAACTATTTAAGAGAAAGATCTGTTTATGAAGTCAGTTTATAACAAGGTTTTTGTAGCGTAATATACAACACCAACCCAGACAATATATCACTTAAGCCTCCATAATGCAATTCAAAAGCATAAATAAAAGGTTAAAATGAAAAACATGAATCCCGAAATACTGAAAACTGCTCATTTACAGATATTTCTTTTTACAGTCTATGTCAATCCTACATACTACTTGAAATATTTCATTAAGATGGTTTCGACAAATCCAGCAAGCATTTTTCTGTGTTTAAAATACGTCTAATAGATGTCGAATCGTAGACGGCTTGGCAAAAACAGGGCTGAATTTGGACTCTCCGTAAAAATAGACATTTAAAACCACAACTAGACTATAGGCATCAAATACACAAGAATGAATGACTGACTATGACTGTGAATTGATGACTAGTCTATTATTGGGCTATTCTTAGATGTCTATTAGATTTTCACTGACAGCCCAAATTTAGCCTTGTTTTAGCCAATATGTCTGCATCTATTAAACACAAATTGCTTAGTATGAAAGCATATATGTCATTGACTAAGCTAAATAAGTCAGTAACATGTTCAACTATAGATAAAATATATGATTACAAAAACCACTGCGAGTTCATAAAGAATGATAAAAAAATGATAACACACTTTGCTGATAATCGGATAAAACTATATGCTCCTAAACGGTCTCTGCAACTCAGAATCATAGCTATGTACATATCCTTTCAGAGGTTTTCTGAACAATACAAATCCAATCTCCGTAATACTTCTAACACACACACACATTATTGATAAGTAAATCAATATTGACTTACTGACAACCTGCCTGCTCCCACATCCAAAATGCCAACTACAGACTAGCATGCTAACAGGCTAGCATAAGCTAACTGGCACACTAACAGTAGGTGTGCGGCTGATCGCTGGGCGAGGATTAGAGGGTGAATGGGTGGATTTAGCGGTGACAGAACGCTTTTATTAATCCCTGTATTACCAGGCCAGTCTCATCTCATTTCTGTGGCCTGACTGTCCGTCCCTCCGTCTGCCTTCACAAACACACACACACACACACACACACACACACACACACACACACACACACACACACACACACACACACACACACATTTAAAGTCATCTCATGTGTTATCATTGTCTCCTCCACCTGTCCGACTCACATTTTTCATCACTCTGTAATTTTCTCCGAACATGTTTTCTCAGACTACACAGCATATGTCTCTCTTATCTCTTTGGATTAATGTAATGCATTTGATCTTCGTCTAAATAATAAACAGAACGTCCTGTTTTAATGCTTTTTTCCATTTTGTTTTAAGGGTACAAGGGCTAAAAATGTCAGATGTATCAAAATTGTAAGTTGTATTAATCGTATAAAAAAGATATAAAATGTATAAAGCTAGAAGAAGAGTGGTGATTGATATTGCAAAACACCCCATTAAGTTGAGATAGAGTAGAATTTAATTCAATAGAAAATTTAATAACATAGAAATGATAAGCAATCAAAATGTAATACAATTTAAATAAATAAAATAAATAAATAAATAAAATAAAAAATAGAAATGTGGGTCTTAGCATCTGAAAAAAAATCTTTTACATTTATTTTTAAATGTAAATAAATAAATGAACAAAAAAGTGGGTCTTAACATCTGAAAAAATAATTTTACATTTATTTTTTATTTAAATAAATAAATAAATAAATAAATAAATAAATAAATAAATAAATAAATAAACAAAAAAGTGTGTTTTAGCATCTGAAAAAAATAATTTTACATTTATTTTTTATTTAAATAAATAAATAAATAAATAAATAAACAAAAAAGTGGGTCTTAACATCTGAAAAAAATTATTTTACATTTATTTTTTATTTAAATAAATAAATAAATAAATAAATAAATAAATAAACAAAAAAGTGTGTTTTAGCATCTGAAAAAAATAATTTTACATTTATTTATAGATTTAAAGAATGAAAGAAATAAACAAAGAAAGAAAGAAAGAAATATAAATAAAAAAATAAAATAAAAAATATAAATGTGGGTCTTAGCATCTGAAAAAAATACTTTGACATTTATTTTTTAATTTAAATAAATAAATAAAAATGTGGGTCTTAGCACCTGAAAAAGATAATTTTACATATTTATAAATTTAATCATTTAAATAAAGAAAGAAAGAAAGAAAGAAAGAAAGAAAGAAAGAAATACAAATAAATAAAATAAAAACATTTTACAAATGTGGGTCTTAGCCTCTGAAAAAAAACAATTTTACATACATTTTTTAATAAATAAATAAATAAATATAAATGTGGGTCTTAGCATCTAAAAAAATAATTTTACATTTATCTTTTCAATTTAAATAAATAAATGCAAAAATAAATAAATAAATAAATAAATAAATAAATAGAAATGTGGGTCTTAGCATCTAAAAAATAATTTTACATTTATCTTTTCAATTTAAATAAATAAATGCATAAATAAATAAATAAATAAATAAATAAATAAATAAATAAATAAATAAATAAATAAATAAATAAATAAATAAATAGAAATGTGGGTCTTAGAAACTGAAAAAAAATTACATTCATTTTTCAAATTAAAATTTGAAATTAAAAGATATATGGAAATGTTTAAAATCAAGAAATCAAAAAATGAAAACAGCTAAGACTTTACTCAAATTAACTCTCACAATTAACTCTCACTAAAATGAACACGTAATCAATTACAATACAATTAGAATAAATATTATATTAGTTTAGAACTATTAATAATAAAATAATATTAATACAATTTATACTGTATATGGATCTCTCTGTGTAAGTGTTGTTATCCGCAAGGTGAAAATCCAATGTGATCTGAAGTCATGCTGAACTAAGCCAGATTTGGCTTCAAATCAACCTACAATCACTCTCAATCACTGTGAGTAGAGAGATTAGTAGATAGAGTATCAAAGCTCAACAAGCCATTAAGGAATTGTGAGCATGAACTCGTTTTCTCTATGAATTCAATATGAGGTAAAGCATTGAAAACAGAGGACAGTTACTATCAGTCTACATGAGTGTCAGGCTGTAAAGACATTAGACAGTATATTCCTATAGACACAATATAAGAATATAAACTAAAGCATGTTTAGATTTCAGTATTCTCACATATGCAATCTTTTCTCCAACTAAATCGATTTCACGTCACATTTTGCAGCAAATATGAGTGATTCAAAACTATGATATTTTCTGATATGTATTAATAAACCATATTTGCATGCCTTCGAAGCTATTTCAGGCATGCAAAGTTCTGCTGCACAAAATGAGTTGGACAAACTTGTAAAGGTACGTTTCAGGTTGACGAAGCCTAACTGGTTAAGATCAGTTGCATGATGCTTTATACAAATGTTCTCTGTTAACTTGGGATTGAATATAGAGTTTGTGATTAACTTTGGACCACACAAAGCTCAAAAGTGTGACGTGCATTAAACAACCAATCACACGACACATGGAGAGAGTCAATTTGAGTCATTTCCCGTGAGAGAACCAGTGCAGTTCATTTCTCTGTTGAAGAGATATCATTCATTCCTTTTCCTTTGGCTTAGTCCCTTTATTCATCAGGGGTCGCCACAGCGGAATGAACCGCCAACTTATCCAGCAAATGTTTTACACAGCGGATGTCCTTCCAGCTGCAACCCAGTACTGGGAAACAGCACGCCAACATGCCTAAAGTAACAGGACAGGGCGATATCCTTCAGAAAGTCTGAGGCGCCGTGTCTCTGCCAGGAACGGTCAGCTCAGCTAAGATGCATTAGCTAATGATCTTACATCCTGTCCCTCCTCGAGCACTTCCTCCAGCAGGATGACTGAGTCAGCGTGGATAAATCCTGCCTAATGCCTCCACCGAGAGACCTTACCTTTGAACCTCAGAGCACTCAGGCTAAACGCCGGCCTGATGGGACGACACATGCACAACGCTACAGCTGGAGTGTTTGGGTAAATGAGAATGTCCGAGGTAGAAGCCTTGACAGAGAGAGTAGTATTTAAATGGTCATCTGTTGTACTCTTCGTCAATATGACAAGGCAAAATAAGGAAATGACCAAATAAACACGCCTTAAAAAGTTTACCTTGACACTGTCCATTAAAATACAATTCAGTGATCATTATTACAATCTATTACACAATCATACATGTATTATAATGGTTATTAGAATATGACAATATATTATAAGTACAGGGCCTCACAGTGGCGCAGTGGGTAACCCGTTCGCCTCACAGCAAGAAGGTCGCTGGTTCGAGCCTCGGCTGGGTCAGTTGGCGTTTCTGTGTGGAGTTTGCATGTTCTCCCTGTGTTGGCGTGGGTTTGAAATGAAAATGAATGAGTGAATTATAAGTACATTACATGGCATTATAAGTAAGCAAGCAAACAAACTAAATAAATAAATTCATTCATTCATTTTCCTTCGGCTTAGTCCCTTTATTCATCAGGGATCACCACAGCGGAATGAACCGCCAACTTATCCAGCATATGTTTTACACAGCGTATCCCCTACCAGCTGCAACCCAGTACTGGGAAACATCCATACACACTCATTCACACACATACACTACGGCCAATTTAGTTTATTCAATTCACCTATAGCGCATGTCTTTGGACTGTGGGGGAAACTGGAGCACCCAGAGGAAACCCACGCCAACACGGGGAGAACATGCAAACTACACACACAAATGCCAACTGACCCAGCCGGGACTCATACCAGCAACCTTCTTGCTGTGAGGTGACAGTCCTAAAAATTGAGCCACCATGCCGCTATTATTATTAATCTGCATCAGGCTTGATATTTTTCTATACATACTTAAGTTCACAATAATAATTACTCTAAAGTTTACTTTATTATTTAGCAGTTTTATGTTAACTGCATTTAAATGTAAACTATGATACATTTTCATTCAAATTATATGCAATCAAATGTCCTGAAGCACAACAAAGCTGTTTCCTCTTTTAAAATGTATGCTAAAGTGTACTTCTTTTTCACAAATAATGAGTTGCCAATGAACTATATTAAAAGAAATCGATAATTACTACAAACAATTACAACAAACTTACACTGTAAAAGTTTCCGTATTTCGTGTTATCCATTTATTTACGGTTGTGAATTGCATTATGGGATGTTGATCTCTGCTCTGTTGACTTTTGATGTTGAAAATTCAACTCTACAGTTTAGCAAAGTGACATTTTAGTATAGTTTGAAATAATATAATGCATAAGAAATAATATATAGACATCTGATATCAAGCTTTGTTCGTGCTTTTGATGCACCAATATGCACTAAGCACATTAAGACAGCTTAGACTATGGATTTGAATGAAGAAGTGGCTGATGAGGTCTGGGAAGAAGCCCTGTCGAGAATAAAGAAAGGTACGATAAATTCGAGAGATAAATTAATCCAATTTATAGTTTTTACATCGCCTTCCCTTGTCTAAAACCAGATTAAGTCAAATATTTCCCTCTGTATCTCCTAAATGTGGCAGATGTGGTGGGGCAGAAGGGAGTTTGGCACATATATGTTGGTTTTGTCCTGTTCTTTAGAAGTTTTGGTCCAGCGTTTTTGAATTGTTTTCCAGTGCTTATGGAATCAATATCCAACCTGTCTACAATTTGGCTATTTTTGGATATTCGAATATAATGGACCTTTCCGTTAACCCAACAGCAAGCCCTGATGGTTGGCATGATTACAGCTGAAAAGATGATCTTACTGTTATCTTACTGTTACCGTCCCTGTTATCACTGATGGTTGAACAAGTTGCTTTATGTCATTCAAATGCAACAACTACGTCTTGAAACTTCACCGAAAAAAAGCTAAAACCACATGGGGACCTATTTTAAGACTCATGGGAATTTAGCATTTTAAGTTTGTAAATCTTCATCTAAATCTTCATCAACGTATATATTCATGACACTGGCTTTGTAAAAAGGTGAGTATTGTCATCTCTTGTTTATGCTACATATGTTGTGTATATATATATATATATATTTGGTAACAGAGACTATACCTTCTTTTTTTGTGGGGGAGGGAGGGGGGTTTATTGTAAAATATTCTGTACTATTTTTTCTTTTTATTGGTATTGCACTGTTTTGTTTAATATCTTATGCATGTTAAATACAATAAAATATTAAAAAAATAAATAATATCGAAAGAAATAAGTCTGTAAAATAACAGAAAATGTGCTGGCAGGTTATTACAAGATGTGTACAGCATATTATACAACACCAACCCAGACAATACTTCACTTTAAACTATTAAAAATGTTAATAAAAGTCACTTTTTACAACTTTTCAAGCTTAAAAGCTGTATGGAGAAAGATCAAGATCCCATAAAGCATAAACAAATGGGAAAAAATAAAAACATGAATCAATTTGTTTTACTGTATACTACAGCTTTTCCTCTGGTAAAGTCTTATATGGTATAGTTCTCCAACTTCATTCATCATACTGTAAACCTGCTGAACAAAACAACCACCGATGCTGTTCAGACTTCCTGCCCGTATTTACATTTCTCAGGTCAAGCGAAGGTAAAGTTGAGTTTTTGGAGCAAACGTTCCCTCAAACCAGACGAGTCCCCCCCTCGCTGCATCACCTCGTATCATTTCACTGTTTATTTATACAGCGTTGAGGGTGACGCTATTTATAGATGAGCCAGCACATCCCGGCTACTCGCATGCCAAAGCGCTGACCCATATCTGAGACGGGTTTCTGCATGCCAGCTGGCGTTCACAGCCAAACAATAGGCTAATGTAGCATGTTTACACACTTCCTAGCGGTACGGCGGGTTAGTGTCTGTTTATTAACACACATTGTTGTTATGAGTCAAGAGATTGTTTAGCATATAGTCTGTTTTAGAATGGGTTTGAATCATTTGTAAGACATCTGAATGAAAACATAAATCAATTTGAGAGAGATTGTGAATTAGCAAAGGACAAATAAATAGAGTAATAAATAGGGGTGTGTGTGGTATTTAGCATCTACAATAATATAGTAATTGTTGTTTTAATGATGTGTGAGGTGATATTATTAAGTATGATAACACTTAGCAAATGCAAAAACAAGTCTGGAGAGTACAGAAAATGTGACTATGTGAAATGCATGCAGTCAGGAGAAAAACCATATAATCCAACCAAAGCTAAAAATATTCCTGTTTTAGTTTTTTATGTTTGGAAGGTATAACATACAATGCTCAACATATACGAGTACGTCCCTCACAAATCTCTCATCTCTAGATCAATATTGTCTATAGAAAGCTTTACAATATTGTATTTGTGCATATACATTAGATTAGTCAGTATTGAAGCCACATCTGGAGCTAATCTAACAAAATCCAAAAGTAGTACACCCAAATGTATATGTTAGGGAAAAAAACTAAGTAAAATTTACAACATAGGCTCATTCTGAAAACGTAGCCCTGTACACGTTTCTGGAGATCACGAATTATGTGGCCAGAGGTACGTATGGCTGCATTTCATTTTTCAAGCGAACGCTATGGGGCAGTATGACGCCGTTGCTTTTCATGTTTACCAGCTGACCGCTTACCTCCGTATGGACGGCTTTCCCGCTGTAACTAATTTGTCTCATTAGCTCGCCATGTACTTCGGCGGACTTGATACGCAGGGATGAGTTGACCATGATGACGGGGTTCGAGTCCGGTGAAGAACGGTTCCAGAAAGCAGGTAAGACAAAAACAGAATCCAAAAAAAATAAAATAAACAAATAAATAACAGGGTGAGAATGTGGTAAAATCTGAAAACGTGGTAAAAATCAGACGAGGGCTTTTCTTTTTTTTCTTGAATTGCTTTTTAAAATTGTTGGTTAAGTTTAGGGAAGCGAGTGGGCGGGTCAATCAATAAAATTGGTTGGGTTTAGGGAATGAGGAGGGAGGGTCAGTCGATCGGTCAGTCAGACGTTCAGTCAGTCAAACAGTCGGTCAACAGCAGCCTCTGGTGGGTTCACGCGAGAACGGCAGGAGCGAATGGCACTCGCGAGAGAAATTTGAGATCTCAAAAAGCACCCACAGCGACCTCTGGTGGATTCGCGAAAACAAAAACTGCAAAAAAACGTAGCTCCCGGGACATATTTTGCGGTCTCCAGAAATGTATCCACAGGTACGTTTTCAGAATGAGCCTGGGTTGAAAATTCAAGAGAAACAAAAAAAATGTCTACAATTTTGTTTACATTTTGTAATTTGTAATTTTTGTTTCCAATATTTTGCATGAATTTTAATGTATTATCTTTCTATTTCTTAAGATGTTCGATGACTAAAATATTATTTTAATAAATATATCCATTTAATAAATCTGTTTTGTTCAAATTCACCAAAATATATGGCCTATATTTACAGACGAAAATTCACAGGAAATTCCTATTGGCCTTATTCTTCTTGTATAAGCGGTCGAAGCCATTGGAATCTTTTTGGCTCAGAATTATCGTTATTATCGTCGATTGCAATCAACCTCAATTTAGATTTTTTTTTACATTTTTGCGTACATTGTCAGTAAACTACGGCTCAGAGCAGCATTTACTGCACAATCTAAAAGCACGTGCTGGGGATTGTCTAGAGCCAACTTCTGACAAACTACTGACAAATTCAATTGATTGCCTAACCCTATTTAATCTCTAACTGAAACAGCCTCCTGAGTTATAAAAGAGCAACGTCTGAGAAAATGACTGACTAATTGTGCAAAAGCCAGTCTTCTGTTTTATCATCTGGTCAAGAATAATCCCAAAGGCTCATTTTTGAACTATTATTCAATAAGGGTCATCTTGGTTTATCGGATGAACTTGTAAGCCTGTATTGACAAATAAGGCTAAGAAATGTCACATCAGTGTGACCGCACAGTTTGGATGAACAATAGGCCATGATGCATATTCTATTTTGGGTACAGAGTGATGTAAGGTTTGTCTGTGTGTGTGTGTGTGTGTGTGTGTGTGTGTGCATTCTGCTCAAGGAAACACCAGGAAAGAGCCTTGACTTCTTCCTGCGATTGCTCTGTACACAAAAACACACAGTCAAAAATAAAGCATTAACCTTACATAGTCGCCTCGCTGACGCAGGAAGATGCATTCTTCCCAGGATTCAATCTCACATCGGATCATAAACATACACAAACGCACAAAATTAGAAACTGACATACAATGCATTTTGACGCAAGGAATGTGTAAGTCATTAAATGTTTCTGCATACGTGCAATTTTGGGACATCTTATTCAAAAACAAACTACTCTGGATGGAAATGCAAAGACGCTTTTAAATGTGCATAAAAGCGTATCAGCTCAGTCGGGGTCAATATGAAAACCCGTGAATAAACTGTGATGAAAACACTTTTAGAGGATACATTTGTTAATGTGCAAAGAATATAACACAGCAGGCACAGGGCATCAACATGACGTCACATTGACGTTGTACCCTAATGTCGAGGGACGTTACATTTTGTTCGGAAATAAAAAACGGGTTGACGTCAGAACCCAACGTCAGGCCGTCGTCAATGTCCAAAGTCGAACAGACGTTGCATTTTGGTTACTTTTCAACGCAACCTAAAAACAACCAAATATCAACGTCTAATGATGTTACAGCTTGACGTTGTGTGGACGTTACCACTATTGCGCCTATCAGACATTGGATTTTGGTTGCCATACCTGACGAATAAATGTCAGCATTTGACGTCAATATGACGTTGGTCTAAGATGTTGGCTGGATGTTGGATTTTGGTCACTTTCCAACACAACCTAAAATCAACCAAATTTCAACATCATTTCACGTCGTTATTTGGACGTCAAAATAACATTGTCATTAGACGCTGGTGACCTAAATCTAATCTAATAGTAACGTCTTGAATGACATTGTGTGTCTGCTGGGATATGTCGTCTGCTGCTTTAAGGTGCAACTCGTTTGTTATGTAGGAAAAAGGAGCAGCAATTTTCAATTATAATTTGTGTAATTGTTATTTGAATGTATGCTTTTTAATAGATATGCCACTGAAACATGTATTATTATTATTAATATTATTATTATTATTATCATCATCAATGCTGAAAACAATTGTGCTGTTCAATATTTTAGTGGACTCTACTAAATTGTTTTAAGATTCTTGACAAAATAGAAAATAAAATTATGGTCACAATTTATTTTAATGTACAATTCTCGCTATTAACAAATCATTAACTAAGACTTTTAGTTTAATAAACTACTAATTAGCTGCCAATCAATAGTAAGTAAGGTTGTAGCTGGGTTAAGGCACTGGTGTCAAATCCAGTTCCTGGAGGGCCACAGCCTGCACAGTTTAGTTCCAACCCTGCTTCAACACACTTACCTGTAGGTTTCAAACAAGCCCGAAGGACTCAATTAGTTTGATCAGGTATGTTTAGTTAGGGTTGGAACTAAACTGTGCAGAGCTCCGGCCCTCCAGACACTGGCTTTGACATCAGTGGGTTAAGGTATTGGGTAGAATTTGGGGTGTCAAAAAAGACATTGTTGTTTATAAGTGCTAATAAACAGTTAATATCTTAATAATAAGCAGGTAATAAGCCAGCAGTAAATGGATAGAATTGTTACTTAAACTAAAGTGTTATCAAAATTATGTTTTGCATGCTTGCTGAAAAAAAAACATCTTCCCAAACCACAACTTAGGACCATCTAAACTCTTAATGTGTCATTACTAAAAGCCAACGCTCTATAAATGTGACGTAGCAGTATTCCACAAGCTCATAAGGACAAGTCAGGTCATCCAAATGAAACTCAGGCAGGCTTAGTGAGTGTCACCTTACATGACTTTGACAAAACACTTCACATGCCAAACACTGATGGGATTATATTGATGAGTTGTAATACTTTTAGCAGAGTACTACAATCAGTACTAAGGCAATCAGATGTTCCTACTGGTCTAAATAGCCAGTACATTCATTCATTCATTAATTTTCCTTCGGCTTAGTCCCTTTATTCATCAGGGGTCGCCACAGTGGAATGAACCCCCAACTTATCTAGCATATGTTTTACGCAGCGGATGCCTTTCCAGCTGCAACCCAGTACTGGGAAACATCCATACACACTCATTCACACACTTACACTACGGCCAATTTAGTATATTCAATTCACCTATAGCGCATGTCTTTGGACAGTGGGGGAAACCGGAGCACCCGGAGGAAACCCACGCCAACACGGGGAGAACATGCAAACTCCACACAGAAATGCCAACTGACCCAGCCGGTACTCGAACCAGCGACCTTCTTGCTGTGAGGCGACAGTGCTAACCATTGAGCCACCGTGTCACTCCATAAAATAACTTATTACTTATAAAATATCTAACAAAATAATCTTGAAAACACAATGAAACTGAGCTGAATTGATTCCTTCAGAGCTTTACTGAAAGCGTTCATTGTCTGCTGGTCTGTAAAGCCCTTTCCAACATACATCTTATTGTCCATTGATGTCAGACTCTATCTTTCTCCACCTTTAGCTTCTGCTATTATTCATTCAAGACTGTCTGATCCAACGTCCAGTAACATCCTAGCCAACAGAGATCAATCAATACTAAAATTCAAGATGATTTGATCACACACTGCAAGGCCCAGACAGAATCCACACACACACACACTTATGACTAAATATAAGAAGAAATCTGAGAGGCTAATTCATCAATTTTAAAGTAACCTAATGCAGAAAGGTCTATACTTTACATTGCAGGCGGATCTCAGAGATGAATCTGAATGGATGGCAACCAAGTGAGCCTGTTAGGTGAATATTGGATTGAACGAGAACCAGGGCATCCTGAAATTGAGTCTGAGGCGAAGGCATTAATGACTGAGCCACCAGCTTTAACTGTGTCATTTAATCCAGAGATCACATAGATGGTCTAAATAGTCCTGAAGTGGGATTTTGGAGCTGCTCTTCAAAGCAAAGCGTCGTATGACCTCATTGCTTGTGAAGAAAACTAGGAAACTTTTGCTAAGCGTCTCTTTTTGATAACTCTGATTTCTGTAAATGCAAAATAAAACTTTACTCTTAATCAAAACAGGTTTTACAGACTGCAGTTTCAAGTACCATCTCAATTCGTGGAACTTTACAGTCTCTTGTTCTTAAAGAGCCCCTATTATGCATTACAAAATGTCATATTTTGGTTTTGGGGGTCTCCAACAACAGTCTGATATGCATACAAGGTCAAAAAACACTGATTGTCTTATAATATGCATTTATTTTTACCTAATTATCCCAATGACTCCCATATGACTCGTTCAGTGACTGGGTTGGTCCCAAACCCCTCCTTAGCGCGATGCTAATCTGCGCTGATTGGTCCGATGACCCAGTCTGTTGTGATTGATCGACTGCGTTCAGCTTGAGACAAAGAGAAATGCCCAGCACGGCTTATCAACAAGTAATCAGAAAGCAATGCAGTTTAACACCAGCATATTGCTGTATTCTTAACCATAACACACATTCAGTATTAATCCACACAGTGGCAAAAGCTGAACTATTTTAAAACTTGACCGCCGCAAGTGTGTAGGAACACCTAACGGTGGCCATAGCAACGACAAACAGCAGTGGGTCGCGAGCTCACAAACGCATTTAAATCTGTAAACAAAGCGGCACGCGTCGTGTTTTCAACGTGGTTTTAGATATGAGATATGAGAATATAAAGAGTTAACCGGATACAGTACAAGCGGTTACAAGTAACAAAACACAGTTAAATACATAATTTGCAAGCTAGAGAAAACAAGGAGGCAACCATTTTAATCGCTCTTACTTACACTTGTGAAAAGGAGGAAGAAACTGATCCATGAACTGTGTACTGTAAATTTCCTGTCAAGCTCTGACAAAGTCCCATAGATCAAGTCATTTCTGATCCTTCCTTTAACAAACGGCTGACGAATCCCCCGTTGTAACCTTGTAGATTGCTGCGGGATCTGCTACAGTGTTTATGGACGGGGCCGGGGGTTTCAATTTTCCTGGGTCTGCATGCAGCAAATGGGCGGGGCTTGAGTTCCGTATCGACGTCACGCCGGCACGGCTAAAGACTCGTTACAGCGGCGATTCATTCAAACCACTATGAGTCGACTCTTTTATAGATGAATCAATAGTCTTAAGCACAGTGCACTTTCAAATATAAGCCATAGCTGGATATTTCACTTCACTTAGAGCTGTGTTACACACTGCATGGAAGGTCATTTACAAAAACTTATAATAGAGGCTCTTTAAGAAAAATATACCGTACTCTGACTTTAAAGATCTTTTTGCTTACTTTTTAAACTACTACATTTTTTTTTACATTCAGTGTTTCATTAAACATGAAATGTGAAAGTATGTTATTTTGCACTGGTTTATTATGCTATTAATTAGCTCTGAACCAAACAATAATTAAGTCTTAATGTTTTATAACGCATGACTCGAACAATATGTACTGCATTTATAAGGCATGTGAATAATAAGTGATAAAACAAGAAATAAATATTTAACTCTTAAGCAAGTGTTAACGCTTGAAAATGTTAATTTAACTCTGGCCAGTGTGGATACACCGGTAAAGTGTTCAAATGAACTCTCAGAGTTAAATGAACACCGGCAATGTTGCTGTATGAATGAATCTGCACACGTAGTCAAATAAGTTATGATGCAAAACAGTAGCTTACTTTGTATATCCATGAAAAATAAACCGCTCTCAATCTAACGCAATCTAAATAGTCACTTTTAGTTTAAGCATATGCAGGAAATCCTGAATTATTTGGCCCCCATATTCTCAGACACTTAATTCTACAGCACTTAACAGGATAGTTTACGTGCGTTGAATTTAACACTAACACTATCTAAAATGTAGCTGACTTTTCCTCATTAGAACACTTGTAGATGAAATTCATAGTCAACACAAATTAGCTATTTATGAGTAAAAAAAAAATAGCCTACATGCAAAATAACATTAACACCCATTTCCTGATCATACATTGAGACCTGAAGTGAAATGATCTGGCCATTACTTACAGAGTCAATACCTTAAATAAACAGCTCGGTCCTTTTTTTGGGTGAACAGTGCTATTAAATCTCTACTTGAATAAAATGTCAATCTAATGTTTAATATATGCGTTTAGCATTAGAAATACTCTTTTAGGATATCTGTGTGGCGATTTTACAACCATCTTATTAACATCAAGGACATGCCACATTGGCAATCAATATTTCTGAAACAAATCCCAATGAAACCCACACTGAGGAAAACGTGCACGAATAACCAACCAGCAGCTCATAAATGCTGTCTTTTAGCACCAAACATGTACATTTAGGCTACATTAGATTTTTACACAACAAGAACTTCTAATGTGTGTGTATTTCAGAACAATTGGCCACAAAAACAAATGCCACAGGTACACACAGGTGACAAAAAACAATCCCAAAACCACATAACCGCGGGTATCCGACATTCATTTATAGACCTTTAGATAAAATGCATTGTATTAAGTGTTTAAGTAGGCTACAGATCACATTGTTTGGGTCTTTATTTCCAAAGGAAACAATAGCAAACGGAAACGTACGCATTATATTCCATTTGTTTTTAATGACTACAACGTAATCATTTGGCATTGATCCCACATTGAGGTAAGTGTGTATTTACTTACCGTCAAGTAAACGTGAAGAAGAACTCAAAGACAGCGGAAATAAACACACGGGGGTGCTCGGAACAGCTGATGTGCGCAGCTGAGGGCCTCTGTGCGGCTCCAGAGAGCTTCTTCCTCCTAAAACATCCGTCTCAAAGGCACCACCAACCGACCGAACCAACCCGAACCAAACCCATATCAGCTTTACTGCGCAGTGTCGGTCTGCGTCCGTGCGCGCGGCGTGCCAGTCTGGATCCAGGCGCGTTCATCTCTTATTTATTCATTTACACAGATCCGCGTCCCCGCTCGGTGCCACCTCATACCCGCTGGAAACACTCGCGCCAGAACAAAAGCACGCGCGTGGCTGACCGTACACCTTCATTAGGAGATGCGCGGTGGTGGTGAATGTTGCTCTGCATTTGTGATGGATTAATTCCACGGGATTTGCGTCTGCTTTTGTTTTGAGAGTCAGACGCGGAGCTCACGAGAGGGAGGCGTTCACTCGCAATGTTGTTTTTTTTGGACGGTCGACTCGCGAACGAGTCAATGCGCTGAATCGGTTCTTTTGAATGATTCTTTCGAGTCGGACGGAAAATATAGCGTCAAGCTAAAAAAACGAATTTTTAAAAGGTGCACGATGCACTCACTACCCGTTTAACCCCAATTAAAAAAAAAACATAAGCTATTGTCCAAAACAATAAAGATGCTTTAAAAACGAAATAGTGAGTCTATGTGCTGCCTTCTGAGGAACCGAACGTTAGGAAAGAGCAGATTAAATGTATTGTAATGAGTTGCAGACTGTGCCATTAAGAGGTTTGTCACTTGTTCACTTTGTTATATCGCAGTTTAGAAGCAAGTCAGAATTCAATGCGGTATTTTAAGATTTTGCAACTGAGATCTATACATCAAATAAAAGCTTTCTTATGATATATTGATCTCAATTGCAAATTCTGAAAAAAAGCACATTGAATTGAGGTTTACTTTGTTATGATAGGACAATATTTACCTGAGATACAACTATTTAAATCCACGAGCAAGGTGCACGATAGTTTTTATAACTCGATAAAAACGGCTTAGGAATAGCTACAACATCTATAGTGTGTTGCTTAACAGTACTGCCAACAAATGGATAAAATAATAAAATAAGACACCTTGAAGAAAACACTACTACCTTTCCATTAACAACAGTTACTTGTGTAATTTAACAGAAAATGCAAGTTGGGAACTTGTGAAAAATTCGAGTTGAAGTCAAAGGACTTGTTGAATCGTTTAGAGATGATTCATTAAAACGAATCATCCAAATGAACCGATTCAAAATGCTGAAATGAATTTCATTTAACAGAGGGTGTGAACAAGGGTGGGATTTCGACTGTGGCAACTACTAAAACCAATAATAATTTGCACTCCCTGCAGGGAATACTTTAAATGCACTAAAATAAATATTCTCAGCACTTTTATGGCTGAATTACCTACCAAACCAAATGTTCAGCCTGCTTGGAAATGAATTAATTTAAGAAAGGCCAAACACAAGGCATTTCAGGGATTTCTATATAATGTTTACCTTTACTGGATACAGGATTCTTTATACACAAACAAGGCTATTATTGTACTAAATAAATAACAATGTAATGTTTTTAATGTCTTGAAATTAGCATTTAATCATTTGGCAGATTCTTTTATCGAAAGTGATTAACAAATGAGATGAATAAAAGTAATCAAACCAACAATAGGTCAAAAACGTCTGGTGCATTTCATATACTTTATAAATAAATAAAGAGAAAATAATGTTGGAATTAGAATTTTCTTAATTAAATGAACTGATGATAGTGATTAGAAAGTGACTATTTAAAAACACAGAAACAGATTAGTAAGTGTTAGAATAGGGGTGCTTCAACCCTGTTCCTGGAGATCTACCTTCCTGCACAGTTCGGCTCCAACCCTGATCAAACATAACTAAACGAGCTAATTAGGATCTGAAGGAGCAATTGGCAATTGAAGACAGGTGCGTTTGATCAAGGTCAGTAAGTGTTTTGGGTCTTTCAACATCGGACACCCTCGCCCAGGTGACCCAGCTGAGGTTGATCAGACCCCAGCTTGCATCCCAGTAGCCACCACCCATGGAGCAGCCCTCTTTATCCATAGCAATCTTGTGACTTTCTTTGCAGCTTCACAAACGGACTTAATGGCCCTCTTCTTAGCTGCTACTGCTAGGCCTAGTTGGTTGACGACTTTACAGAGTTAACGCCCTGCAAACCCTCTACAGCTCACCTCTATTGGCTCACAGTGGGTCTTCCAGCCCCCTTCCCGGCACTTCTCTACTAGCTTCTGGTACTTTGAGCGCTTCCTTTCATTTGCCTCTTCCATCCACTCTTCCCAGGGCACTGTTGAGTTCAAGCAAAAATTTAAACTGTGTATAAATATGCAATAATATGGAAGTACTTTGACTATATAATTTGACTATTTTATTATCAACCTTCTTAATGTTAATAACTATTATACAATATATAAATAATAAATATTATATAAATATGAAAAACTCATTCTTCACTCAAAGAAACAAAAAGCACTGCATAATTATAATAAATATAACATTTTATTGAACAGAAAATAAGTCAAAATCTTGCATATCTTGTACATTTACATATCTTGTACATTTGCATGGTACCACTGGATCATACAGTACAGTAAGTATAGATGATGTGTCGGGCCATGTCTTTATTACCACTGGACTGGTAAATAAGGGATAAGTTGTAGGCAATCTCTCTTCTCAAGTCCACTTGATCATCATCAATCCCCTTCAGATCACAAGAGAAATCATTTGCATTTCACACAGCAGTTCAAACAGCATGGATAAAGACATACATAAACACAGATATAACGTAGAGACTTATGTTAGATAATCTGTGAGGTCTCTGTGATGATTTATGGATGCATGGTGGATCATAGAGATATTAAAGTGAAAGCGTCTTACCTCCAGTTTGAGTGGGGGGAAGGTGAGGGCTTTCTCATAGTAGTGAATGGCTAAATGAGTAAGTCCAAGCTGATGTAAAGCCCGGCCAAGATTATACAGAGACTCCTGACACTGACCTCGGAGATCCACATAGCGCCACAGGAAGGAGAAACCCTGAGAACCAAGTGAAATATATCATATATGCAAACACACAATATTAATGCCTTGTTGTAGGATAAATGAACTTGATTAATTGTTATTACTACAATTTTTAAACTTAAAACAGTACATAAAGCATATTTTAGACCATTATGCACATTCGCCCAACAAATTCTCATTGTTGCAACATGTTTGGGCAGTATAATAATATATAATAATAATAATAATAATAATAATAATAATAATAAAAGTAATAATAATTATCAGTATTATTAATTAAAACACAGTAAAATAATAAAAAAATGTAATTATAATAAAACAACAACAACAACAACAACAATAATAATTAAAATGAATAATAATAATAATAATGCTAATAATAAATGTAAAAAGTAAAAATTAAAAAAATAATAATTACTATTATAAGTATTATTATTATTATTATTATTATTATTATTATTATCATCATCATCAATTAATAAAAATAATAATAAATAAAAATATAAAATAATAATAATAATAATAATAATAATAATAATAATAATTTAAAATAATAATAATTAAATAAATAATAATAATTATCATTATTATTATCAATTAAAACAGTAAATAATAATAATACATTAACAATTTATAATAAAATAATAACAACAATAATAATTCATTAAAATAAATAATAATAAATGTAAAAAATAATAAAAGTATATAATTATATAATAAATTAAAAAATTATAATAATAATAATAATAATAAGTAAAAGTAATAATAAATAAAATATAACATAATTATTATTATAAATGACAATGATAATATAACTAACAAATGATAATATGAACTAACAAAGAACAACTTTATTTCCATTACCACTTACTACAACTTATTTGTTTATTAACTAACAAAGATGAATAAACGCTGTAATCAGTGTTGTTCATTGTTAGTTCATGTTAGTAAATACTTTGCCTGACATTACCTAATAAAACCTTGATTTAAAGTGTTACACATTTAACAATAATTGAACATCACAGCAACAAAGTATAACGTATTATTGAGTAGATTGTTTAGTTGTAGAGTTTTGGTTACTTTTGTGCATGGCTAAAGTGAAAATATCAGCAATATTATATATAATATATAGCAAGCAGCTAGTTTATAAAAAAATTTATAAAATCATACTGTACCTGCACAATGAGCGAATGCCTTTTCATGACAAACCTTTGACAGGCCATGTGGAAGAACGTGAGACCAACAGCCAGATTATGAAGAGGATGATCAGGCTCGTTTCTGAACGCCTGCATGTACTGACCTATTCAAAGAAGAAAAAGTGGAATAAAATATGAACAATAATCATTTTAAATAATGAGATTCCAGCAAATTCAGCCATATATAATAATGCGCATGCTCAAAGAAGCATTACAGCATCTCCTATCTTAAATTGACGTATAACAGTATGAATGTTTAATATAATCTTTCGTGTACTTTTGAGATTTATTATGCTGTTCGGCTTTAAGTATAAGACTCACATAATGCTTAGTGCTAGTGAGAGCGTGCAGGGAACCATAGCAACTGATTTAATGTGTGTGTGTGTGTGTGTGTGTGTGTGTGTGTGTGTGTGTGTGTGCAGCAGAGTTCTTTCCTGTTTAATATGCAACAAAACTTCAGTAAACAGTTCAACTAAATCAAACCAAATTGCCAGTCGTCATTATTGCTTGCTAAGAAGAAGACAGAACATGGCAATTATATTCTAAGTTTATCATGAAGTGCTTTATCAAACAGTGAATGCTATTGGACTCTCAAGACAGTTTTTTTTTTTGCTTTATAATGTCAGCTCACACAGTGTTAAAATTTGAAGTATGATATTATCAAATATGATAAACACTGCACTGCCCAAAAGCTAGATGTGAACCAATTACACACAACTGGATGAAAAAACAAAAAATACTAGAATTTACTAAGAGCTTGTGTTAGCGCAACGCCCTCTGTTGGCATTAAAAACTACCCTCAAGTTATTATTATTCGTTTTTTTAATAAATGGAAGATAATGTGAAGAGATACACTGAATATTTTAGTTTTACCATTACCATCATCATTATTATTATAACTATTGTTGATGTTATCTTTTAATTATTATTATTTTTTATTTCTATTATTTAATTACTTATCCCTTGCTTCTGCTATTGTTGTTTTAGACAAGACTGAAAAGAAGAGCAAACTCAAAGTTCATTATAATCTATATATTGACAATAAAGATTCTGACTCTGATTTTGTTCGTATTTCTTTGCAGTGAAAACTTAATAAATAAATAAATAAATAAATAAATAAATAAATAAATAAAACTGCAGTCAAGCTTTACAAAAGACAAGCAGTTAAACATCAGCACTGAATAAATGCAGAGGACATACTGCATATTGCGCATTTGTAGGATACTTTCCCTTCTAGACAGAAAATGCATGGGAGGAGAAATTGAGCAACATGAGTTACGGTAGTCAGTTTAATGGTATTTGCACCACAATTTGAGCCCAAAAAGTAAGTTTTAAAGGATTTTGTGCCTGTGTTGTTAGCAAATGACACACACCTTATGATCAAATCTGCTTGTTTGCAACTTAAAGGCATAGTTCACCCAAACATTTACATTTCCTCACCATTTACTCACACTCAATGGTTCTAAACGTTCATGAATTTCTTTCATCTCCATCACAAACCAAGATATCCTCACGAATGTTGGTTACAAAACAGCCATTAACATCAATAGTAGAAAAAAAACAAATGCTATAAAAGTCAATGGCTGCAGCTTTCAAACATTCTTCAAAATATCTTCTTTTGTGTCCGTTCAAAATATCTGCTATTATAGGATTGTGCTCTTGCATTAATTTGTAAATCTGGCCTTTGGTTTCTTTTGTTAATCATACCGAGTGCATGTTTGAATGTCCCAGAGACCAGCGAGGTGTGTCCGTTGAGAAGGTAGAGCGCGTGGTTATCCGGGTGCTTCAGCATGAGGCGCAGGCAGAAACGATGATGTCTGGCGTCCTGAGAGTGAAGAGTAACCTGATTAAACACGTTCCACAGCTGAGGCCGCTCCACGCTGTCCATTAACATCAGCCTGCAATAGATAGAGCACATATGAAATCCTCTACTGAGGAAGAAGCACAAATGGTCACTTTAGAATCAAATAAAGAAATATCCAGCCTCAAATTTCAGTTACCCACTCTTCCTTGAAAATCATCCTACATGGGGCTGTATACATGTCCTGCATGTTATGTTTATGCAATATGCTTTGTATACAGTCAAGTTTAAAATTATTCATACCAAATTCTGACTTTTATTCAACCAGCAAGTTTTTTTTGACTGGAAATGACACAGGCTTCACCTAAAATGCAATAAGACAAAGTACAAGAAAAGAAAATGTTTCTCAGCTTTTATTTATATTTGAACAAAACCTTTACATCAGAATTTGCCTGGGGTATAAATATGTTCGGGCTTGACTGTATACAAATACATGTACTATAGATATCTTAAAAATTTTGTATTTAAATATAAAGATATCTTTATTCATGTATGGGGTAAAGACAAGAAGAAAGGCCATTTCGGTGTTTGCATGGAATTAAATGAATGTAAATTTATCCAAAACTGAAATTGCAAAAAAAAAAAGTGTAAAAACAAATAAAAAAAAAAAAAAATAAACGTGAAATAATCATAAGCATAACATGTAAAAATGAAAAAAAAAAAAAATTTACTTATTTAAATATAAAATAAACATAAGATCTCACAAAATTATATATATAAATATTTTTTCCCCAACTTTATTCATAGAAATGTAAAAAAATGTACAAATATCACACATTTTAGAATATTATTGTACATTTTGACATAGAGAGAGAGAGAGAGAGAGAGAGAGAGAGAGAGAGAGAGAGAGAGAGAGAGAGAGAGAGAGAGAGAGAAGTAAACAAGGATCCAAATGATTGTGATAATTATTGACACCAGATATATTTATATATTAAAAAATTATAAAACTAAAAATACAAAAAAAGAAAAAAAATAACAATAGAAATAATCAAATAATAATAATTTTGTACCATCCGAAACAATTGTTTATACACCAAACTAAAAGACTGGTCATGATGTCAAATGAGATATCACACAGCAGCGAAGAGTGTAAAAAATCATACAGTATGCAGGGAGTATACATTTCCATATATTCAAGGAGAGAAACCCAAATCTTATAATAGCTTTTGTATAAATCATTTTAAAAATAACATAAAATTAAAGCTGATGTCAGAAGGATATTAGCAAAGTTTTTAATCGATAGGTGATTGGTATTTTGGATAAAACTTAATGAAATGCAGTGTTTGAAAAGTAAAAAAAAATGTTGACATGTTGATATGACTATACACTTTGTGTGTTAAACTATTAATAAAAAGTAAATAACTGTAAAAACTAGTTACACTGGTTCATAAACAGGGCACATCCTAATAAATGAATAAAAGTAATCAAACAAATAAATGTATGTACACACAAGTTTAAAAGATCAATTTTTTTCCCTTATAGCAAATAACAATTTTGCAGAAAATGTGAGTCTTTGCTTCAAACATGGTAATCTATTAATAAAATGAACCACTGTATACAAATACAAAAATATCTGGAATGTGCAGAACTTTATGAATGATTTGTGAGCAAGCAGAATGACTGAGTGGTTTTATTTAGGGTCCTGTTTAGGCAGACTTAGTATCCTCTAGACTGACCTTATGTAGTTGTAGGCTGTGCGGAAGTTGTGGTCCAGGAAGGCTGCTGACAGACCAAGGTATTCCAGCTCTTTCCGCTTCACACGGTCATCATAGAAGGAGTAATACTCTAAAGTAGAATCCACTAACAACTCGGCCTCAGTAAAGCGCTTCACCTCACACAATACAGACAAACAGCGCAGTGACAGCTTCCACCAGTCGTCTTTAGAGAGGACACTCGTCTTACCTGACAGACAAACAGACCATAGCAAATTTAAGGTAAGAAACTCCTGGCAAAAATGAATTTTTATTGCAAAAATAAATGTATTCCTCCGGGTGCTCCGGTTTCCCCCACAGTCCAAACACATGCGCTATAAGTGAATTGAATAAACTAAATTGTCCGTAGTGTCATTTTATTGCAATTTTAATTAAATAAATGTAGCCTACTACATGTGGATTAACTACTAAAAGACCTAACCAATTCTAACCCTTTAAATCTGACTTACCCGTCACATCCAGATAAGCTGCCTCCTGGTCATCAATCTCCGTCAGTGCGTTGCGGGACACTTTTATAAGTTTCAGATGTTTGACACCTGAGGACATGTCAGCAACAACACACACCTGAGCCCTCACCATTGCCACCTGTACAAAACAAAGAGCACTCTAATTCTGAGAGAAACTCACAAATTCTAAACTCGGTAAGCAGAGAGCAGGAATGAAACTCTAAATCATTAACACTGGTGGACAGATACGCTGTTTCTTGACTACAAACATTGACAACAGACTGATATACATGTATGCTGATTCAATTGTATATAGACTGATTAAGAACATATATGCTGAGTGTTTCAGGAGAAATTAAATATATGGAAATTAAATATGAAGACTGGATCAATGCTGCTCAAAATTCAATGTATATCATAATATTATACATTTAAAAACATGATTTATTACATTGTTTTTCTAATTTTATTGCAATTTTAATCAAATAAATGCAGCCTACTACATGTGGATTAACTACTTTTTCACTTCATAAAACCAGAAAGAATTAGACACTCTCTGAAGGGTTCTTCTTATAACGTTTTAAATCATTTTCCTTCTGCTTAGTCCCTTTATTCATCAGGGGTCGCTACAGAAGAATGAACTGCCAACTTATCCAGCATATGTTTTACACAGTGGATGCCCTTCCAGCTGCAACCCAGTACTGGGAAACATCCATACACACTCATTCACACACATACACTACGGCCAATTTAGTTTTATTCAGTTAACCTCTATTGCATGTCTTTGGACTGTGGGGGAAACCGGAGCACCAGGTGGAAACCCACGCCAACACAGAGAGAACATGCAAACTCCACACAGAAATGCCAACTGACCCAGCCGGGACTCGAACCAGCGAGCTTCTTGCTGTGAGGCGACAGTTCTAACCACTGAGCCACCGTGTCGCCCCTATAACTTTTTATTTTATAAAATTTAAGGGATACAAACATACACTCCCTGCATACTGTATGATAGTTAATTTTGACATGCGTCTCTACTGTGTGATAGCTCATGTGACCAGACTTAGTTTGTCACTTAAAACCATTTTTCTGGTTGGCATAATATTTTTCATATATCTTTAATATATATTTTGGGGGTCAATAATAGTTACAATCATTTTGGATCCCTGCTTATTTTCCATCATTTCAAAATGTACAATAATATTCTAAAATGTTTGATTATTTATTTCCAAAAATTACAAAATAAGTTGGAAAAATTAATAAATGCAGCCTTAGTGAGCAAAACCTTTTTAAAAAATTTATAAATAAAAATACTTAGCAACTTACACTGAAATTTTAGCTATTCTGCATACAGCTCCACTATTACTAAACTATATTTTACATATCCTGGCCACAAATTAAACTTTATATCCCTATCAGACATTGACAGCATGTATATCACATGTTCTGACCTTAAGAAACATGGACAGCATGGTCAATACAGTATCAATGTAATCATCCATCCGTTCCTGAGAAAGCAAGAGAGTCGAGCGATGCAGCAACAGCTTCAGCTCCTAAAGCACATCACACACATCATTTTACACAAAATTAACACTCGCATAATCTATACAGGACTTCTGAATGCATGATTCTGACTGGCTGATGAACAATCCAAGCTGCAATTATGTTCAAATATGTTCATGGCTGAAGTATTTCCAGATAAGTTTTGACCACATCACACAGTCTAGAAATCTAAAAATGAAAACAAAAACAATACTATAGTAATTTATAGTAAATACTAAAGTGTTTCTGAGCCCTGCTATAGTAAAGTGTATTTTAAAGTATACATTATACTATCTACAACTCTTTAACTAACATGGAATAAAATGTAATAATTACTGTAGTATACTTTAGTTTTTAATACTGTAAAATGTTGCATATTGTTGTATAATATACCTTATAGTTGTAGAAAATGACAGTATTGGATCATTTGTTTATATTATACTATAGTTGTTGTGTTACAATTGCAACCACAGAATCACCACAATAGATTAATTCAGGGAATTTACTATAGTATGGTTCAAAAACATTACAGTATATACTATATTATTATAATGTATTTTTTTCATGTGTGCTGTCTTCAGCTGTAGTAGCAAGTATAATTGACTCTGGTCCATTTATTAGACAATAATGCATACCTGACATGTAACAGTTCAACGCTTTGCATTGTGGCTGCATAACTAAAACAAATGTATTTTTTTTTTAAATAATCCCAACAGCCTGTCATAAGTTATGTGTATGTCATAACATACAAACCTGTTGTGCAGCTGAAGAGTCCTGTGCGAGGGTTTCAGCATCATACATGGGCTCCAGGGCCTCGAGGGCCATGTTGGGTCGACCCAACTGCTGCTGAAGGGTGGAAAGAGCCAGACGAGCTTCTAAATGCAGCGGAGCCATTTCAACAACCTTACTGTAGCTCTTCACAGCAACCTCCAAATGACCCAGTGCCTTTAGACACTCTGCAAACAACAAAATCACAACCAGAGACCATATTGACAAAACATATTAAAGGTCCAATGAAAATAAAAGAGTTTTTTAAAAATGTAGTATCAGTATTGTTTTTAGGACATCTATAAGCTAGTGTGCACCAAAACAAGGACATAATTCATGTTTAGAAATAAAACTGATATAAACATTTAAAGCTTACAGTTTGTCACTTCCGCCTAAACGGATCAATGGTTTTATTCACTTCACCTCACACCTTCCGTTTCTCATCAAATCGTGACCAATCAAATGCTCTCTAGTATCTGACATGC
>CAIGQW010005009.1:760817-775817 GCA_903798125.1 Danio choprae | reverse complement strand
TGTGAAAGTAAATGTGAAAGATTACAAATTTCTTTAACTATATATATATTACATCGTAAAATGCATTCTGAGGGAGCCTATATATGAGACACAGTTTCATGTCTTCAACGTAATGCAAATTGTCAGTTCAAAGCACATCTGTGTCTATTGTCTAACAAATGGCTAGGTAACACTTTCAAGCTGGTCAATTGGCAGGATGGGTTCTGACTTCATTTGCAGTTCCTTACATTTATATAGCGATTTTCTGGACACTTGAAACGCTTTACACATTTGGGAGAATCTCCTCATCCACCACCAGTGTGCAGCATCCACTTGGATGACGCGACGGCAGCCATATTGCGCCAGACCGCACACCAGCTGATTGGTGGAGAGGAGACAGAGTGATGAAGCCAATTATGATATGGGGATGGTTAGGAGGCCATGATGGACAGAGGCCAGTGGGAAAATTTGCCAGGCTTAAACCCCTACTCTTCGAAGAACATCCTGGGATTTTTTTAACGACCACAGAGAGTCAGGACCCACACAGACTGCAGGTTAAGTGCCCCTGCTGGTCTCACTAACACCACTTCCGGCAGCAACCTAGCTTTCCCATGTGGCGCCCATCCAAGTACTGACCAGGCGCAGCCCTGCTTAACTTCAGTGGGCGACCATGTGAGTTCTTATTAAAGGATTCTGCTTTGAAAACACCCGAAAAACTCCCTGGTTTTTGTCGCTTCTTCAAATTCACAACAAATGTTACAAAATACTTACAAATTCAATAATACTAAACTTTCTATTCATGAAGGAATACGGAATGAAGGAATGGGAAAAAATAACAATTCACACTATTAACTACTTATTGCATGCCTATTATTAAGATATTAACTGTTCTTTAGTACTTATAAAGTGATCTTATTCCACATCCCCAATTCTACCCAATAACCTAAACCCAACTACTAGGTTATAAGCAGTTAATTAGCAGTTTATTGAGCCAAAAGTCTTGGTAAATGGTTTGTTAATAGCATGAATTGAACAATAAAATAAAGTTCTAAAACAAAAAATATCCGTCACAGTTTCCATAAAAATATTAAGACAAGGCAAGTTTATTAATATAGCACATTTAATACATCATGGATATTCAAATTGCTTTACAAAAACAAGAATGAAAGAAAATTAAGTAATAAAAAAACTCTTTAATACTGAAAATAATAATAATAATAATAATAATAATAATAATAATAATAAAAAGACTATTTAAAATGGATGAAGTTGTGTATCTGTATACAGACCTTTAGTGTAGCAGATGATGGCCTGTTTGATGTTGTCCTGCTCGAGGGACATGTCTGCCAGTTTGACCCACTCTTCACAGTCACTGGGGTTCAGATGAGCAGCGATCAGACCAAACTGAAGCGCTTTCTCCATGTCTCCCTGATCCTCATAGATCATAGCCATAGTGGAGAATGGCTCATACGCCACAGGAGCTGAAAGAAGCAGTAGAGAATGGGCTCATTCTGGTACAGCCAACTAATATGCAGTTATTACGGTACACAGCAGGGCTGCACGATCTTCGAAAAAACTAACAGTACAATATCTTGCTTTTCTGCTATATTAATACAATTACACAAGATGACTATTTGGAATATAAAATATCACAATTTTACATTGATTGTGATAATTTTGTTGGGGAGTGCGTCTGTATAAAATACACAAAATGATACGAAAATACACAAAATAATATCATTTAAAGCACAGATGAAAACAATAGAACAAAGATAAAAATTAAATAAACAACACATTGGCCTTCGGTGGAGTCTAACAGTATTAAGATATAGAAATTCCATAATCAAATGTAAAATAACAATGTCTTCATTGTATAAATATATAAATCCAATTAATCAAATCTAATCTAATTGTAAAAACTGAAAACTTTATAATGTCTTGTGTCCAAATGGGTTAAATTAACTTGAAATCTCTTGAGATCCTCCAATAAGACTATTGCAGATGTATATCGATGCTGAAATGATATATTGTGCAACCCTAGTCCATAGATTTTTTTTGGATTTCTTTCTCATAACTTGTATTTTTATACTATGCAGTTGATGCACAATTTTACACAGAAGCCTAAACACCCTGTTTTGATGTGTGTCCCTTTAAATGCAAATGAGCTGCTGCTATAAGAGGGTGGAGCCTTTACAGCTTGAGCCTCAGTTACTCCAACAACAAGCCTGGTCAGTTTAAACCAGTGCAAATAAATTTTGTTAAAGGTTTAAACCTAGTTGTTTCACAGACCATTTATCAGTGCAATTAAAAAAGAAAGAAAAAAGACAGAATTGTCTCCAAACCAACTAGACCAGACATTTACACTACCAATAAACAACGCTTTAAAATATATGAGAAACATTGATTTGATTACAAACTGCAGCTCTCCAATACAAAGCACAAACTGAACTAGTAAATAAATAAAACAGATTGTTAAAGGGATAGTTCACCCAAAAATGACAATTTAGTCATTACTTACCCTTCACTTGTTTAAAACCAGTTTGACTTTCTTTCTTCTGTTGAACACAAATGAAGATATTTTGAAAAGAGCTGGAAACATCGACTTCCATAGTAGAAAAAAACAAATACTATGGAAGTCGATGATTACAGGTTTTTTTAGCTTTCTTCAAAATATCCTCTTTTTTGTTTAAGAGAGAAGAAAGAAACTCCAAGGTTTAAAACCGCACAACATTTGCATTTTTGGGTGAACTATCCCTTTAAGATATATTTGTTTAAATAACCCCTCATAACCTTTCAAATATTGCAATAACGCACATTTTTCTGAATAACCAGAACAGCAAAACCCACCTTGTCGAATGATCTCCATACACATTAGGATGGCATCCTCTTTGTCTCCTCTTGCATAGCGGATGTTGGCCTCTCCCATGAGTCCTCTGAGAGCCCGCGGTAACTTACTACGGTGACGTCTCTCCTAAATATAAAGGCAAAAGCCATAATTTTACATTATTAGGCAGAATACTTCCCTTTGGTTAACCGTACCATTCTCTGCCAATCTAGACCAGTCAGTATGGATATGGTTTCCTTATTTTCACTGTGGAGCTGATAACGGAGATTTTCTCAGAATTTCATCTCATTTTCTGTCTCATTTTTATATTGAATGTAGCTCAGCTGACACTGCTGCACAATTTAAGGCTCATAGAAATACAACTGGAACCATACCTTACAGTTCTTAGAACCATTCAGCTCAATATTGGGGAAAAAAACAGAGAGAGACTATTGTGCTTATGAATAAACATGTAACTTGATTAATACCACAAAATTATGTCATTGTTTACTCGCTCTACTTGAACACAAAAGAAGATATTTAGAAGAATGTTGGAAACTAGTAACTATAGTATGTTTTTACCAGTTTCCAACATTCTGCAAAACATCTTCTTCTGTGCACAACAGAATAAAACGACTCATAAATGTTCTGAACAAGTAAAATGAGAGTAAATGATCACAGAATTTACATTTTTGGGTGAACTATACCTTTAATGGTGACATGTCATACACTGACCTTCATCATTTTCTTATTTTCTCGGTTCAACTCCATTTCTAGGGCGAACACATCTCCGGGTGTGATTTCATTGCCGTCCTCCTCTTCTTCATCATCATCATTGTTATTATCATCGTTATCATCGTCATCTCCATCCTCTTCTCCGATGTCTTTCCACTCCATCTTTTCATCTTCATCATCATCATCCTCCTGCACACACTCCTCCAGTCCCTCTCCGATCATGGAAGCAAAGGCTTGCTGGACAGATGGACTGACTCCCTCTTCTGTCGTCTCTGTCAGAGATCACACAAAACACAAATGAGTGAGGTGATGTTCGGTCACACTGAATATCGAGTCCCACATGCCTCTATTCGATACAGAACATTTGCTACACAAGCAAGGAAAGAAAATTTAACGAAACTTCTTCAGAGGAAGATATACTCGAATATATGGGGGGGGGGGGGGAGGCCATTGACTTTCATAGTATTTTTGTTCCTACTATGGATGTCAATGACTGCGTTTTCCAAAATTATTCACAATAACTTGTTTTGTGTTCAACTGAGGAAAGAGCTTCGTAAAAGTTTAGACTGAACCAGGAGAGCACGAGTAAATGCTGAGGAAATGTTCATTTTTGGTGATAATCTATCCTTACGTTTATTCTTTTGAACTTTCTATTAGGATTTCTGAAGTAACAGTATAATAAGTTGCCCATAAATACATTGATAATAAAAGCAACAATATTGTCCTTTTAACAAAAACGTTTTATTTGGTCAAATTAATGCAAAAAAATTACTTTTAGTATCACTTTATTTTATGATGTATAGTAACAACATTAAGTTATGTATAACTACAGTACATGCATCTAACACTAAACCCAACTCTAAAGCAAGTACAAGTAGTTACTCAGTACGTATAAAACTGCATATACATATAAAGAAAACATGTATATTTACACTGTAACAAATACACTGCAAAATAAACACAGCTTTTTTTTATCTGACAGTGCATAACAACTATGTTTTCAAAGGTATAAAATAAAACAATCTACTGATTCAGCTGTACAGTAGGCATACACACTTTAAACATTATTCAGAATAACTTAGTTTGTGTTCAACTAAGGAAAGAGCTTCATAAATCTTTAGAACCACTTGAGTCTGAGTAAATGCTGAGGAAATTAGTATTTTTGGGGGGGTGAATCTATCCTTAAGTTTATTCCTTTGAACTTTCTTCAGAATCTATTAGGATTTCTGAAGTAACTGTATAATAAGTTGCCCATAAATACATTGATAATAAAAAAGATAAGATGTCTGGTTTCAAGATGCATGTCTAATTTTGATATGACATTAATGTGTTGAGTGGCCATTTTACAATGTATAAAGAACAGCAGAATCTGCTTGGAGAATAAATACACCCCTTGCTGTCAACTTTGTGGGTAAAACCTAGTGGTTTGAAAAAACGCTGGGAACATATACAGATATATAATGATAATTAACTATTTTGAGGATGTACTTTTAGTAAACGTAAGCTTTTTTGTTTGGTTATAAGCTATCGACACTTGACTAAATGAAAGTTTAGTAAGAAAAATAAATAAACAAACAAACAAGACTGTCTAATATACTGAAAACAACCCTAAATTTGAAGAATGAAGTAATTTGCACCTGTTTTGCGTTTCCGTTTTGCTTTAACAGGCTGTTTCGAGGTGGAAGGAGCTTCGTCCTCCTGAACAGCAGGTTCTTCATCATTTAACACATTTCCCTTCTTCTCCTGAAACAAAAAAACACTTGCTACATGCTACTCCAAAATACTTCAGCACTACCATGGTGCATTACCACGCTTATACAACATTTCAAAATGATTGCGTTGCGGATTTGTCCTATACAGAATAATTAAGAAGGTGCGGACAAGATAAATAAGAGGCACGTTACCTTATCCTTTGCTTTTCTTTCTTCTCTGCGCTTTTCAAACTCCTCGAAAGTAATTTTACCTTCTAAATAATCGTTCAGTTCAGACATTGTAGGCAAATAATTACGTTTACTGCTTCATGTCACACTGTAACAACACAACACCCCACGAGCACTGCTGCTACACGGTTTCTACAATTCAGCCAATCAGAATCTTCAAATTCTTCTTCTACGGAGATCGAGACACAAACAGAGATCAAGTAATCCGAAAAGTCACACATCGCCATCAAGCGGTCGAGCATAAAAACGCAAATCAATGTCTTTTAAAATTATGTTTATTAAAACATTTCACTGCATATTTATTCTTTGTTTCAGTTTTTCATCTTGTGTTTGGAGGGAAAAAACATAACAGTACAATATTAATACTATACAAGGCGTCCGTATCAGAAAGATTATGAAATGTCCTCTGTTTTTTGGCCGTTGTGTAATATTTTCTGTGATTCAGGGGACCCGTGAGATGAAAAAATGAGCCTCCGTAGCATCTTGATCTTCTCCTCCTCAGTTTTAGAGTTCAGCTCATTGATGGGAACCTAAAAATTATGAGATATTAATAGAAATATTACTGAGTGACAATAGTTGGATAAATCACTCTAAACATGAATCGCTCCAAATAATATCATTATAATGTTAATGTTGTTCACACTTGTTATTTAGTTTAGTTTATCCAGAGTAAAAAACAAATAAATAATAATAAATAAATAAAACAATAATAATATATGATCAAAATATAAAATATATATATGTAATATGTTTAGTCCTGGTTTACTCAGTACTTACACCGTCATTTTAAAGCAAACAAAGATACAATATAAAAGAAATGGCCTTTTATGATTAATTATTTGTTAAGAAACTTACCAATCATCCAATATAATACTGTTTCACTGTATATGTGATGGTATTTTTATAAAATATTATAACTTTTGATTAGCTTAGAATTGTGTAAAGGAGTTTCTTCACAACTTTGTGGCTTCATGTCCAGTTTTTGGTTCATGTCCTTGGTTTGTGTAATGTTCATATTTTAGTCAAACAACCAACACCAGAGTTCATTTTAAAGTCTGCATGAAATAAATAAATATACTAGTGCTCATTTCTAGTGCACATTGCTTGTTTTAAATAATTTTATGCAACTTAATCCATTGAAATAAGCTCTTTTAGTAGTCTTTAATCAAGAGCTAACTATTTGCATCTGCTCTGGAATGGCAATTCTTCTCTTATGATGTCAGTTTGACGGATTGGGTGATATATTCTTAGCCACGCCCCTTCAAAAATCAGTTTTCTGTGAATGAATGATGCGAGGAGCAGTGCAGAAATCAAGCCCCGCCCCCTACTCAATATTCCATTTCAGCTGTAAATACATCATTGTACCAAAATAAAAGTCTGTATCAACTTTCGGTTCAGGTTGACTTTAATCAAAGACTATAGAATACACAAGACATGTCACTCGTATAGTTCTGAATGGGTGAAAAGCGTAACGGTCAATATGGCGAATGAAGCCCCGCCTTCTAGCCAACCGGCGATCGATATAGACTGACGATACTCCGGGGGAGGGGCTCGGACCAGACATGAGAACAAACAAACCAACACTGAAAATAATAACATGACTATTAGTGCATGGGTAGAATGAACACACTTACCAAAACAGGTTGATAACCAAGTTTTTCAAGATGGCGAAGTTTCATAACTAAGCTGGCTCGAGGATGTGTTGTACCGAAGCAAAAGGAATTAGGTTGAGTGCAGATCACTGCAATCCTGAAATATAGAGAAATATAAATACAGAGAAAAGCTCTTAAAGGGTTGGTTCACACAAAAATGAAAACTTCCTCAACCATTTATTGACGTGGTTCTAATTTTGATTTATGAATTCCTTTCTTCTGTTGACCACAAAACTAGACATTCTGAAGAATGTTGGGAACAAGCAGCCATTGACTTCTATAGTAAAACTAAAGCAAGTAGGGCAGCACGGTGGCTCCGTGGTTAGCACTGTCGCCTCATAGCAAGAAGGTCGCTGGTTCGAGTCCCGAATGGGTCAGTTGGCATTTCTGTGTGGAGTTTGCATGTTCTCCCCGTGTTGGCGTGAGTTTCTTCCGGGTACTCTGGTTTCCCCTATAGTCCAAACACATGCACTATTAATGAATTGAATAAACTAAACTGGCCGTAGTGTATGAGTGTGTGTGTGAATGTGAGTGTGTATGGGTGTTTCCCAGTACTGGGTTGTGGCCGGAAGGGCATCCACTGCGTAAAACATATGCCGTATTAGTTGGCGGTTCATTCCGCTGTGGCAAGCCCTGATAAATAGGGAAAATGAATGAATGAACTAAAGCAAGTAACCATACTATGGAATTTAATGAGTGTTTTTTACAACATTGTCATATTTTGCATTCAACAGAAGAAAGAACAAGGTTTGGAACAAGCGGAGAATGAGCAAATGAAAACAAAACAGTCATTTTTGGGTGAACTGTCCCTTTAAATGTTTTATATTCATATATTATTTTTATACATTATATACTTTATACATTCAGAAATTATTTTATATATCTATATATTTAATTCATATAATCATCACAGTGGTCTTGTGTTGTGTCACCTTTGGTTACATTCAGGCGAACCGCAATCCTCATGAAGGCCACAGGTTTCTTCTTTTTCTCCAGGCAGAGTAATCACACAGTCTAAAGCAAAGACAAGAAACATTATTAAACTATTTTGCCCATTAATTGCTTAGTTTGTATTTGAATCCATCTGCTATCAGACAAACTTTAAGTTTAACTGCGTTCACACCGAAGGCGACGAGAGTGTCAAAGTAGCCAGAAGTCATTCAATTTCAAAAGGAGCAGGCGGTGATAAGTGGTAAGGAGCAACGCGGCACATCTTCGCCTGTGTGGGCGTCGAGGAGAGTTGGAATGGTACTTTATGGTAATAAGCTATGACGTGGTACGGCGGCAACTAATCAGAATGTAGAAGTCCATTGCTTGAGAGGATTTCAGAGAACACAGTGCACAGTTCCAACAAAAGATGTTCCCAAGGGTTTGAATATTGCAGTGATTTACGTTGTTTTCTTACAAGAACATAAATAAAAAAAAGTTACTTTAAAAAAAGTTACTGGTGAGTTACTGATGTGCATTAATGTTACATATGTTTGTTTTTTTTTTTAAACAGGAATCTCATGCTAACTATAACGGCAGTACAAAACAGTATTGCTACTTCAGAATATTTCAGACATGTGGACATACTGGATAAGTGGAGCAAAGCCACACCACACACAACAACGTGATCTTCCATAGTTAAATGAATTTGATAAAAGGCGTGCTTTTTCACGCTAGAAAGCACGTTATTTATGCGGGAATGTAAGTGATTTGCTGATATGCTGCAACGGCCCCTTTAAATACGAGATCAATGTAGCGAATTTTGACGCTCTCACAGGCGGCGCTGTGAAGGCAGACATCGTTGTCGCAAGGGCAGCCAGAGCGAACTTTGATGCTTTCAGTGTGAACGCACAGTAAGTCTCAACTCACCAATGAAATACATGCTCTGCTCCACCACACTGTCCTGAACAGCATGCGTTCCCACAATGCTCCTCACCGCACTGAGCATCTCCTGGTTGGCTGTGGCCTCAAAAGCAGGAACTGTGATGTTCAGCTGAGGTTTGGAGCTCGTGGAGGACAGCAGCTGAGGTTTATCCAGTTGCAAGCACAGATTTATCGTGTGCAGCCATCTCAGGGCCTTATTAGACGGCTTGTCTATGAGCACAAAAGTAGATCACAGATGAAAAATGATGCACTTTCCTAGTTAATCCTCCCTATTATATGCATAGTAACATTTGAAGAGGATCAAAAAGTTTTCCAAAATTGTGCTAAGACAAGAATGGGTGTAGTACAACTTTGACGAAAGGTTTTGGTTCACTTCAAATTTTGACTACTATAGATCTGTGCATTCAGTCTTAAAGTGACAGTGTCATTTAATATTAAACAAACAGCAAATGAGAGATTCATTCACTGCTCTTCACTGAATAACTAGTCACTTTAAGATAAATCGGTGTTTCTCAACTGGTTTGTCGTAACCCAACAGTGGATCCCACAAGCATTTTGAGTCGATCAGGACTTTGATTTTGAAAGAAGTGAAAGCTGTTGGCACTACACCAGAAAAACACCTTCTCCTAAAGGCCGTTTCAGATGCGATGTGGTATTCATGAGGGTCTTGTTTATTTTGAGTGGGAGATATGCTAAAAGCAGCAAAATGTGAGTGGTTTCACTAGCAGTGAAAAGGCACATCCTGGCACTTTCACCCAAGAAAAATAAATGTACCTGCATGCCAGCGGTTTATGGAATAAATGCATGAATGAAATGCATTTTTATGGAATAAAGCATGCACATTTAACATAGAGAGTGAGCTGTTTGCAATGATCAAACTATTTGAGAACCACTGATATAAACAAAGCGGAAAACTGGTAACCATTGACTTTCATAGTATGTTTTTGACATCTTTCTTCAAATATCTCCATTGTGTTCAACAAAATAATTAACCTCATAAATATCTGAAACCACTTGAGAGACTAAATCCACTTGGGAGAAAAAAACAATGTGTAATTTTTCTTTTTTGGGTGAACTATGCCTTTAAGAAAGATCGAAAAGTTTTATACCACTCAGTCGGAAAGACATTATTATTTGCTTTAAACCTGGAGATGGTACTATTGAATTCGGTCTCAGTTACTAAAGCTATTAATCTTTGATTTAGTTCCTCTGTTATAATTGGTAAGTTTTATATGCGCTTCACTTTTTGAGAGACAACTTAATTCAAATACTTTTGTTAAGTATTTGGTTTCCAAAAATGGTTTCAGGTTGATCCTCCAACAAGGGCTCAATGGACAGGAATTGTAAAGGAAATACACTGTATGGATAACCCAAGACTTGATTCAAAAAAGCAAAAATGGACTGAGTATGTCATTGTAAACAATATGTGATAATGTGCTTCAAATGTATTGTGACTTGATTTTGTAACCCCTATGACAACCGCTTTGCTCCCCTCCCTCCCCCCTTTTTCCCCTTCTTCTTCCTTTTCTGTTTTTTTCCCTATACAAAAAAAGTGTTTTAAAAAAGAAAGAGAATTGTAGATGTGAACCTGTCTGCAGGAGCTGCTCCAGGGTTTCCTGCTGCATCAGTTTATTCAGTAGCATTTGGTGAAAGTGCTCCATCAACGCCAGATAATAATTCACTTTCAGCAGCTCACTGGGAGTCATCTTGGAAAGGTACGACTCCAAGACCTTTGTTATACAGTCCAGAAACCTGATTAGAAAGCAGCAAGAATACATTTACTGAAGACAGAAACAGGCCTGTTCAGCAAAAACACCTTTTTTATTTAGTTTTATTTTTGTGAAATGTGCATAATACCCGTTTTGATATACATTTTCGTTTATTGTAAAGCTATTTGTGACTTCTTGTCTGTGAAAGGTGCTATATCAATAAATATTTACTTACTTTTTATAAAATTGTTTCTTAAGTGCTATTCAAAATATTGGGCCCAGTATGATATTCAAATAAATAAATGCTTTGAAATCAACAAGAACATGTTAAACTGAACACAATATCCTTTAAAATAAACACAATGTCCATTAGAACTCAGATTATTTAAGTATAAGTTGATATTTTTAGCTGAACACGTCCCTGATGATTCATAAAACGCAAGGCAATGGTTAATATCATAACTTTAATTGTAATAATGTTGTAAGTAATGAATAGTTTTTTGCACAGGCAAATCATTTTGCTTCATAAGACCTTAATGTATTGTCATTTTTATTTGTCCGTATGTGTTTTTTGACTCTTAAATAGAAAAGATGAACATACAGCACAACTGCCTGAAATGTTCTCTTTAAGACGATTCCTGGTAGCCATTCACTTGCATGTTAAGAATCACCAAAGTCCATAGGTTCAGCTAAAAATCATTTTTTTTGTAATGACTTACTGAAGGGAAACAAACTCCCCAACATCTTGGATGACCCGAGGGTGAAAGCATGTGTTAATTTTTGAATGTTAATTTCAGCACAACTGCTTTTTTACATTTATAATTATTAAAAAACAACAACACAGGAATCAATTTCATTTCAAAACGCATTAGAACAGTTAATGGTTCACATTTTTGTTCTTATAATAGTTAACAAATAAATAAATAAATAAATAAATACAACCTTAAAGTGAAGATAAGAAATAAAAAAATAAATACAAAAACAAATGCATTAAAAAATGTATCTTATGGACCTCAAACTTTTGAATGGCAATAAAAGTGATCAAGTATCACAACAGGGACTTACTCTGTTTTCCTCTCTTTCAGTTCGTGATTGAGCATTGAAAACACTTTTAACACACTGAGAAGATCTTTCAGGGTCAGACTGTCAGGTTTCTGGATGATTCTCTCTGCAAACGCATCCAACAGCTGCACAGGTCTGTAGCAGAGATCCTCAAAAGTTAATAGCAAGAGAATCACCTGGAAAACACAAAAAGAATATTTAATAAAAATAAAAAAAAATTTAATAAAAGTTTCTGCATTTAATCTAATTATGTACTTTATCGCAGGCCACAAACAATAAATGGATGTCTTTAATCATTAATAAATAAGTAAATAAATAAAGTAATATTGTCAATTAATAGTGCAACTTTAAACATTTGCCTTGTTTTAATGTATTTTTACATTTTATTTAGATAACTAAATAAAATTAATTTTATAATAATAACTTAAATTTCACCATCATTACTCACGCATCACATGACACTTCAGAAATCATTCAAATATGCTAATAAAGATATATATAATTTTGCATGAAATCAGCCATCAAATAATATCAATATATACAGTAGCAATTTCTGCAACCTGGCTATTTTTTGACTTAGGGATGCATTGTTATGGGAATCTTAGCAGATACCATTAACACAGTGTTTCTCAACCACGTTCCTGGAGAACCACCAGCACTGCATTTTTTGGATGTCTCCTTTGTCTGTGACACCCCCTACAGGTCTTTCACTCTCTGCTAATGAGCTGATGATCTGAATCAGGTGTGTTTGGTTAAGCAGACATGGAAAATATGCAGAGCTGGTGGTCCAAGTCAAAAATATGATGATCCATGTTATATTTTTACAGCGATATGCACAGTACGTTTCCACAAGTATTAGAAATCTTCTTTAATCAGTATATATTATTTTACCTTTTTGTTGGACCACATATCAAAGGTGTTGGTCATGTACTCAGAGATGGAGCTGAAGAGGCTGTAGTTCCTGTACTGAAGCTCATAGCAGGACTTCAACACCATCACAAGCCGACTGATGGGAAACTCATGAACGTTTTCTGAAGGAAATAAAAACACAAGGCTTGATTTACTTTTCCTGCTGTTTGGTATAGTTTTATGAACATGATTTTTCCTCACCTGCTATGTTCTTGCTGCAGACGTTCAGAAGGGGTTTGAAGTTCAGCTCCATGGCGGCCAGGCTGGAGAACACATACTGGGTGTTTGGTGGACTAAACTCATCTGCCAATGACAGAGTCTTTATCTGAGGGACAATTAAGGTGGATGGAGTCAGACACGGTTTGTGATGAATCAATACTTCACTCTGATATTTCTTTATGAGGATTTATTTAACAAAAAATAAAATAATAAATAAATAAATAAACAGACAACATTTATGTATAACAAAAACCTAACTGATTCTTTACTTTGCATTTCTGTAGTTTAAAAAATATTTATATTTAATTTTTGCCCATTGTGGGATTTAAAGGCATATTAGCAAGGGAAAAAAAGAAAACGTTTAAAATTTCCATAATAAAGCCTGTCATTCTTTGAAGCATGAAGTATGTCAAACAAAGGCAAAGAATTTTGATTTTGCATAAATAAAAATGTGTATTTTAGGACACTGATGAGACTAAATTTTCAGTAATTTTCATGTACATTATTTTTACATTATTTTCAATTCTGATTTTACATCTCACAACTGTCTCAAAAAGAAACATGCAAATAATAAAAGTAGCAAAAAACAAAACTGAATTGAGAGATAAAGTCATAAAGGGGTTTACACGGTGATAACATATTTCAGCTCGAATCATACATAAAAGATAAATAAACAAACAATAATAATCATAACATTCATTCACTCATTTTCTTTTCGGCTTAGTCCCTTTACTAATCAGGGGTCGCCACAGCGGAATGAACCGCCAACTTATCCAGCATATGTTTTACACAGCAGATGCCCTTTCAGCTGCAACCCATCACTGGGAAACATCCATACACTCTCACACTACGGACAATTTAGCTTACCCAATTCACCTATAGCGCATGTTTTTGGACTTGTAGGGGGAAACCGGAGACCACGGAGAAAACCCATGCAAACTCCACACAGACATGCCAACTGACCCAGCCGAGGCTTGAATCAGCGACCTTCTTGCTGTGAGGTGACAGCGCTACCCACTGCGCCACAACGCCTCCCTAATCATACCATCATTCATTCATTTTCTTTTCGGCTTAGTCCCTTTAATAATCTGGGGTCGCCACAGGGGAATGAACCGCCAACTTATCCAGCATATGTTTTAAGCAGCAGATGCCCTTCCAGCTGCAACCCATCACTGGGGAACCTAATCATAACATATATAATGTAATATAGAATATATATATAATATCTATAATTATTTTAAAAAGAATTAAAAAAAATCTTTGCATAAAAAGAATAAAGCCTTACTGTATTTTAGGATCATTTTTGTATTGTGACCTTTTTATGAGAATCTCTCATGAGAATACTATTTATTTTTTTGCAATGCTGGCTTTTTTATTAAAACGTGAATTTTTAAAACAATGTTGTCAGCAATATTACATCAAATTGTGATGTTAAAAAGCTAAATTCTAAAAATGCTAAATATAATTTCATGTTTTATCCTTTTTTGACCTGGACATGTTATCATTTTAGGTAATATGCATAATAAATAAACTGTAAAACGAACCGCCAGCTGCATCTTCAGCTCTTTGGGAGAGTTTTTCCCCACCGCACGCATCATGTTCTGCAGGACAACCACATTACCGATCTCAGGAACACGATCCTTTAGCAGCAACCTTTAAAATCACAACACAAACTCATAGAGACACACACTTGTAACATTGTAAAGTCATTATTGGAAGGGTAACAATTTTCTCACCCTAAAGCTTCTCTCAGGGCTTGAACATTATTGCCGTTCTCCATCTGCTGAATGCCGGCAGCCAAAACCGAAAGAGATCGAATATCAAACTGATTCAGACGCTCCTAAAAGGGGCAAAAAGACAACAAATACACATTAATACAATTATATACCGGACATAAGATAACACAATAAGGAATATTAATTGAGGAAAAAAAAAAAATACAATTAAATAACAATATGCTGATACTGTTTAGGATATACAAAAAGTATTATTTTTTATAACACGATTGTTTCTAAAAAGCTTTGCATAACAGGATTATATATGATAGGTTTGATGCATTATGTATATATATATATATATATATATATATATATATATAT